>JANRGW010029230.1:0-23109 GCA_024733675.1 Psilopsiagon aymara
GATCATCCTCGTGGCCTCCTCTGGACTTGTTCCAACAGTTCCATGTCCTTTTTATGTTGAGGACACCAGAACTGCACTATCAAACTATCACAGACTGTCCAACTCACTGAAGGACCCCATTACAGATTTATTTGAATGCCTTCATGTTTTTACCCTTGTAATCCCCAATGGAACATGATGAACTGCCCAGTGAGGAATATGTTTGGGCCTTCCACCTCCTGCACCATTCCCTAGTTCCCCTCCGTCCCTCACCTGCACAGCTGGTATCCAGTCTGACCTTTGAGCCTCCAAAAATCACTGCAGGTAAGAGCTATAACCTAAAGCACCTATATTTTTGATGAGCTACGTTCAAATGCTCAAAGAGCTCCATTCCTGGCCATGCCAATGCATAAACTGACTGTGGTCCATACTTACTGCTTTTATGCATGGCAGAGCTGTGCCTGCCCCAGAGGCACCTCCTGCCTTTTTTGCCATGTTAATAGAATCATAGAGTCATTTGTGTTGGAAAAGACCTTTAAGACCACTGGGTCCAACTGTTCAGCTTCAATTCACTTTCTTGCCAGAAATGAAGTAGCCAAACTTTACAGAGGACAAAAGCAGGCAGCAGGCCAGCCTCAAAGCCAAAGTAGACATAAACCCCCATTAAACCTCATGGTTCAACACATAAACAGAGTGAAGGGAGGACCTCCCAGAGCCCTGTGCTTGAATCCAATAACCATCCATAACTACCCCTAAGGATAGTTTCTAAAGAGGGGAGAGCAATAAACAGCACTTCCCCTCTTCATTACACAACTCCGGCAATAACTATGATGAATGGCAACGAACAACTGGGTTTCATTGCTAGATTTCCAGGCTGTGGTGTCCAACAATAGAAGCATAATAAAGACAGATGGCAGTGGATTAACTCTTCTTGCAATGAGGCCAGTGCTGGCTGTTCAATCGCGCTCATTCCAACTCAAAGGCAGGCAGCCCCATCCAGGGCAGGATGCAGGCAGCAGGGAAGTGCTCCTGGCTTCTGTACAGGACCAGAGTTAGGTACATGGGAATCAGGAATAATGCAAACCAGAGGGTTTGGTCTGAACAGAGAGTGGAGCTGAGCAATATATGCTAATTCTGGTGGTATGTTTTGCTTTTAAGCACAGCTGTTAACTAGGCAGAAAACTCAGAAGAAACCCAAGTGGATTTTCCACAGAGTATTTCTGCTTTTTTTCCCAACTGATGGTATTAATTGTTTGGCTTCTTTATAATTTGGAAACCTCAAAATAAATATAAACCCCATGAAATTGTTTCTGTTTTCATACAAAAGAAACTGCTTTTTTAAAGTTGCTATACTTTTCCCTCCAGTTTTGCTCATTTAGCATAAATAATAAAGATCATTTTGCAT
The DNA here is from genome assembly GCA_024733675.1 of Psilopsiagon aymara. NCBI lineage: Eukaryota > Metazoa > Chordata > Aves > Psittaciformes > Psittacidae > Psilopsiagon > Psilopsiagon aymara. The sequence continues at coordinate 1,385 of JANRGW010029230.1, forward strand.
CCTTGCATTAATGTAGTGCTAATAGGTGCATGTTGAATATCATTTTAACGGTACCTCTAAGTAGGCACCTAAGCTTAAACCTAACCCTAAACCTAAGCCTACCCTAAAGGTTTAGGTGAGTTCAAACAACAGAGGAGATCTAGGGTTTAGGAGGGCTGGGGAGGTGGAGCTGAGTTTGCCCACAGCTCTGGCAGCACTTTGCTGTGTGCCAACGTATGAAACTCACTCTAAGCTCCAGCACTAAATGGGTGCAGGCATTGCCAAAATTAGCAGGGGAGGGGTCTTACCACAACTTACTGATGGAGTTTGCTAAGCATTTGGAGACCTTCAAATGGAAGATGCTAAACAAAGTGAAAATTACCATTATTTCTGTGTAAGTGAAGCTGCCGAGCAGTGCTGCTTCAGACATTCACTGCACATTCAGGTCTGTCTTCTGTTTGTAAGTCCACTCTAACCAAGCTTAATTTCTGCAGATGTATTTGTTATTCAGAAGCATTCACTGGTTTGAATCATTCTCAGATGGAGTTTTTAGGAAACATGTTTGATTTGCCTATTCATTATCTGTTACTCCGGATGTATGATGGGCTACACAGAGCAGCATATTGCTGTTTCCACTCGCTGCTTGAATGGCAGAAAGTTTATTAGATGGGAGAATAATGAATAACCAATAATGAATACTCTTGTTTTCATGTGAAAAAAGATGAGCATGTGAAAAGCAGTGTCCCTCCCCACTTTCTTGCCAACAGATCCCCATTCACAATAACATTCTTCAATAGAGAAAAGCAAGCAGACTCTTGATTCAGTCAAATATCTGGCCATTCACAAAGTCGAGTTTTACTGTCTTACCAGAAGTACCTACATGCCTGCCTGAAATACAGGAGGCTACTTTAGGGTTGACCTGTTGCCTTTACAAAGATGAGACAATGAAAAGATGAATGTCCCTGGTTTTACAGTGTGTGTTAACCACCAACATAGAGCTTTGAGGTTTTTGGTCTCTCCTGGCATCGCCAATTTCTCTCTAAGGCATAAGTCCTGCTCTACAGGAGATTCTCTATAATACCTCATCTTGCCAAATTGGTTTGGTCTACAGGACTTCTGCAAGCCCACTTGCCACATCTCTGCTCTAGTGCAAACATCAAATACCCAACACTGAGTCACACTGAGGTCCAACTGCACCAACCACCCCAAAACCAACCCCCAAAGTGCTATGGAAAGATGGAAGGCTCAAATGTAGGCAGCATCACTCCCTCATTCCTGTTTTTGCTGACCATGTGACTCCAGTTGCATGCAATTATTGTGGTATCTGGTGTTAATGATGTGTCCAGTTCACTCAGCCTGTTCATCAGTATTGCTGGTCATTTGCTGTTTCTTTGTTTCTTGCCTCCCCAAAGGTCACTACATCATCAGCAAAACCAAGCGCAATTCATCCATTATTTATCAAGCTGGGTTTACTGCTCACCTGTCCCTCATTTCAAGGCCATGCTTCATCCCACATCTCAAACCTACATGCACCTTCCAGCCCACACTTGTGGATGAAGCACTGACTGGCATAAAGCATGTATGAAACAGAAAACACTAATTATAAAACTTGTCACGATGCAGACAGGGATTTGGTATCACTTTAAACATCCTGCATTTCCCAATCTCAGGCCACTGATCCCACTCCTGCTTTGCCTTCTATTGACCGTAAAACCATCTGTAAGTAAATCTATGCAATGGAAGACCTGCCTTTTGTTATTTGGGCTGAGCTGTGGCCTGCTTTAATGCTCCGTCAGCGCAGGCTACCTACATCTGTTATTTCCTTAGCCCAACTGGTTGCTGAGTGCTCATCAGGCTTCCTGCATGCAGCCTGACTGCATTGACAACTTTCTCTGGAGCAGTATCATGGAACAGCATCTCTGGGGGAAACACAGAGATACTGTGAAGTGCCCTGTGCAAAATCAAGGATGTTCACCATATCCCTGCCCAGGACCACCAGCACCTTCCCTGCACCAGTCTTGCCCGTTTGGGAGGTATCTGCAGCCTCACAGGCTCTCCATTGGGGTACAGGTGATGCATAATGTTATCAAAGCTCCATCTGCCTCTGGGGAGTCTTTGAAATCTCAGCCCGTGAGAAGAGCAATAACCGTCAAAAAAAACCTCCAACCACATGGGACTTATTACAAAAGGGAAATTCTAACCTACAAATAAAGGCAATAAAGTGGCAGACCTCTGCATCCCGATCGCATCTAACACAGCCTCAGAACAAGCAGAGATGTCCTGATTAGCCACTGAAGGGGTAAAGGGGATGTCAGTGATCCCCATTGAGGATGAGAAGGATGTTGTGCTGGGGAAAAGCCATTGAGCATCCCGAGGTCACCCTGGGGCAGCACAGCTTCTCCTCTAACCTACCCCTGGGCTTTGGCTGATGGTATTTATCATATCTATTGCTCAGACTGAAAGCCAAGCCAGAAAAGTGATTCTGAACTGTGCTGCACCAGGAGGGGAGATGGGAGGAGAGCAATGCCATAGCCACTCTGCTCCCCGCTATTTGTCCTGGTTATCAGACTGGAAAAGATCACCAATTACCCTCTTCCCTACCACCACTGCTCCTGCCAACAAAAGATGAAAAGCACATTTATTTCTCTTAAGTGAGATCTTTTTGTGACACATAAGGACCCTTGTATACATGACAATTACTTGTAAAAAATATCTCTCTGTCTACAGCACATCTGTAAATGGATTTAAGCCCATATAAAGGATGTAAAAATGGCTATAACAGCCCCAGCGCAGCTCCCTGGAAGCTCTCAATGGTGGGTTTTTTTCCACGTATATAAAAGCCTGCACAGAACAAAAAGGCCTGTCAGCAGAGAAGGGTAGGTTTGCCTTTCCTCACCTAACTGGGGAAACTTAATTTTATTTATTTTTATTGACAATCTCAACAACTGTTTCTCAATCATAAAAGTGAAAAGCACAAGCTCAGCTAGTCAGCCCATCATTTCTATTTAGCTTTTTATTTGCGCGAGGAACTCTTTGGAGAGGCAATAGCTTGTTTGCAGGGACACCCTAGTGGCAACACGACATTACTCAAACGACCAAATGAGGCTTGTGCAGACGACAGAGCCTTCTCCTATGGCACCTCCAGCAGTGCATGGATCTCACTGTGCACCCTGGGGCTCCTCTGCTCCCCCTTCACCTCAGCATCCTCCGTTACCCCGACTCCTGGCTTTGATATTTAGGGAGGATGAGCAAAGCTTCATTTAACCCCAAATGCTGCCATTGTCTATGGGTAATTACTGACCACTGCATCCTCTTATTATTATATTTACTATATTTTTTTTGACAGGTGCTCCCTGGGGTTCTGCCTCACTAACATTCAGCACAAACAGCTCTATAAGGCACTGCAAGATGTATCCATGCCTGAATTACAGCCACAGCATCCACCCTTCCCTGGCTCAGGGGTTTCTAAGGGCCAGGTTTACACAAGTAGCCAGGAGCCAAAGGATGCATGGAGGAAAGGGAGGAACTCACTGTGATTTGCCAACTAAACAGTCTGGCTCCCGGATCTGCTGGGTGGCTCTGTCTTCAGGCTCCCAGTCCCTCTGCCTGTGGCAGTGAGCACTGGGGTTCCTTCTCAGGCTATACACAAAGATCCTCCCTGTCTCAGATCACACAGATCAAATCCTTGGACTCTGTGCTATAGGTAGCTCATTACCATCTGTAACTTAAAGCCTGGGAAATGGAGGCTTGCAGGGATACCCTGCTTTTGGGCAAGGCTCTCAGTAACTTCCTGGAGTGAGTCCGTTTGGCCACAGCAGATTATGAAATCAGTGTTGTGCTACCTTAGCATCTGTGCTTTCACATGGAAGTGAGAAAGACTCTGCTCCTATTTGCACTCTTACCCTAACAACAGCGCAGGGTGTCAGGTGTCTGTGAGCTAAAGGCTTCCCTGCCTGTGCCATGATATTAAAAGCATATGCAATGAGACTGCACCTTCTGTTCACACTCTGTCAGTAATCCCATGCAGGCAGGTTTGCTGTTAACCTTCCTAATAGAAAGTCTGTTCAATGGCTTGCTGGCTTTGCCTCAGTTCAGGATTATCTGCAAAGATGCAGACTGTTGATTTGTGGGCGTCTTCTAAAGTGAGACTTGCAGAGGCTCAAAAGAAACGATGCAGCCTGGAGCTGGCAATGGAAGGGGATTTTTTTTCCCAAACTCAGGACAAATTGTATAATTCCTATAGAAGTAACAACTTGCTTAACTGCTTTGGGGAGAGGGGAAAAAGAGCTCTCCTCAGCTTAATTACGAATCTACATCTTTCTCTTTCCTCTTTTGCCACCCCTGCCCCTCACCCCCTGATAAAATGAGGGTAAAAAGCCCTGCAAATGGCAATATCCAATATTCATTAGTGACTTGAGAGAGAGACAGAGAGACACAACTCATTACTGGGTTCTTCACCTTTACCCTTGACAATGGTTATTTACATAATAACCTGACCCTTAGGTTACTCTTCATTAACAAACACATGTGCAAACATAGAAGCAGCTGGCTACAACTCATAAATATATATTGTTAACCTCGGCTTAGAAGACTTACTTTCACTCACTAAAGGAAAAAAAGAGAAGACACTATTTTGCATAGCTATTATGTTATAACCTCACTAAATGGTACAATGAGCCAGAGGTTTGGCGCAGAGCTGGGCACATGGATTTGCAAACCAGCTCGTTGTGTGTTGTCCCTGCCTGGAGCATCTTCCTGCCCTGTGGGGGACTGTCCCAGTTGGGAGATGAGGCAGAGATCGGTTAACAGTGGGCGGGAGTTAATCCAGCTCTTCTATTCCCCAAATCATCTGAGGATATCACCTGAGCTAGACCATGGTGGGATAGCATGCAAAGCTAGGATGAAGTAGGAAAGCACCTCTCCAGAGAAGCAGCTTTTCAGCTAAAGTGAATGATGCCATTTAACCCTTGGAGCACAAGTTTCAGGCTCTACATGGAAATATTCCTGTGCAAGGTCTCATAGACCAGGATTTAGAACACCTACACCAGCTTCCGAGACTTCAGTTTTACCATATATTTCTTGGAATGAAAATCTATCCCTTAGGCTGACATAGATTAAATGTCTCTTAGGCAAAGTGACAGCTTTGAGAAGAGGGAAAGGTTCCCTGGAGCTTTCTGGAAGACAGGAAGGTTTTTGCTCAGATCAACTGTGGTGGCTCAGCTGCATCTTTCTCAAAGCACTGATCAGCATTAGTTCTGGCTCCACATTTCCTGCAGTCCCATACCATATTCTCAAAACACAGGCCCCATGTCTTTGGTTCAGCCAGAGATTGATGGTTTTCCAGTATATACTTCAGAAACCACACATCAGAGGGTCACCACCAGAAGGAAAAGGTTTCACCAACACCGATTGCAGGGGGAGCTTTCGTTTTGGCTGTGGCTTCATGCATATCTAACCAGAGGGGGTCACACAGATAACTTGCCCCTCTTCTAAATGCCCGTGCCTGCAAGTAGGTAGGTAATGGCAGGAATCAAACACTGGTGTTTGGGCTTTACCAGTAAGGCAGGATCACACATTTTCATAAAGCTGGGGGGTTTTGCTTGGTTTTATTGGTAGATGTTGCTCCAAGAGCCACATCCTTCTCAACCTGCATGTGGAAATGGTACAGCAGATTTGTAGGACCATGGATGCTGAGAGAGGCCAGCTGGGATCCCACCACTGCAGCTCTGCAGATGCCGGATGGGATTCCTGGGCCACAGCATGACCACCCTGCATTCCATCTCCTCTCCTGGGATATTTACTCTCTCCAAGCCTTCCCTTTCACAGTCTACATGTCAGAAAGAAGCATTTTGGTGGTTGTGAGCAGAGAGAATGGCAACCATGGGGTTTGCCTCAAGTTTGGCATTTGGGAAACAAAGGAATTGCTTAATAAGAACTTCAATGAGGATAAGATGCAACTGAAACAGAATTCTGTCTAGTGTTTCCAGAGAACAAATGTTAATTGTGTTTATGTATCAAAACCTGAAATTAACAACTCAATGTTTGCAAAATCTTCCAAGAAACCCAAATCCCAGTGTTCCAGGCAGCCTGTATCACCCAGCACACATCGCTCAGAAGCCTTTTTACCTATTCACTCACTATTTCCAAACCAATTACTAGCTTATAGTTTGCAAAGCAGGCTGACACTTGAGGGCTTGGGAAGGGACTTCCTTCAGTCCCTCTACCAATCCAACTATGTTTTAATTTATTGAAGAGGGAAAGCATATAATTTTTTAGCTCCAGGGAAGCTGGAGGCAATCACAAATATCCCTAGAGCTGAGCCAAATTCTTCAGTTTAAAGCAGCAGCCCATTCTATTGCGATAATTGGACTTTAGTGTCCCTTTCGTTTAAAGAAACAACTGCTGATCTGGAAAGCTGATGGCTTGGACACAGGGTGTTTCACCTCTGGGACCTAAGACACAGACCTAACTATAATTGGATGAACCTGGAAGAGCAAGTGCCTCACTTACATGGAAATAATAAATAATAATATCGCCACCACCATCCTCATGCCAGGGATCCCCCCCCAAGTTGGGTCTTTGTTAGTATTCAAAATCCGGATGATGCTACACCAAGAAATACAGCTTCAGGTTGATAAAGAAAAGATGGGTGAAGGTTGGAGCTTTTAGGTAGGGCAGGAGTTGCTGTGACCACCCCAGGATACATAAATCTATGCAATACCTCTGTACCCCTTCAGAACAAAAAGGAAAACATCTCTAACTGGAAGGATTGGCCAAGAAAGATATCCTTGGTGAATAAATGAGCAGATGGGAACTACTGTCCTATGATGAGGTTGAGAATACTTATTAGGGATGAAGCCCAAGAAATAAAGCTTCTTACAATATCAGAGTGATAACTGAGCAGTGACGCTGAGTGGGATTCACCACAAACATCCCCACTAATCAACACTGGGACAAGCTCCACAGCAACAACATGCTGCACCTCCTGCAGAAGCATATTTAATTGCTCCATGGGCAGCAATTAGAGAAGCCTCATCCCATCCCTGCCAGTGCACCACCAGGGACCAGGCAGGGACATGAAGCCACATGGCCAGGGTCCCACAGGGAGTGTGCGGCAGCTTCGGGAGGAGAAGGCAGCTCTCCCTAGTGTACACCAACAAACCAGGCTTCATCCTGTGCTGAGCAAATGTCAGCCCTGTGTTAGATACCACAGTGGTACTTCTAAATCCAAGTTGGAAAATGCCACCATGTATTTTTAATCCAACCGCCTCGTCACTGCATGATAAAATGAAAGGATTGCCGAGTTTGACTGGCGTTTGTAAGTAGCATGTGAAAGGGGCTAATAGAGGCAGAAAATTAGCTACATTTATCATCTTAACTACATTCATATTACACTCACGATCCCATTGTTTAAAAATGGGGCTTTTAGAGCAGGTCCTTTTGAAAGTTTAAGCATTCCAAACAACAGCCGTTCATCCTCAGACCAAACATTACCTTAAAAAAAGATTGATTCTGTAGCTCTGATGAATTATGAAGGGAAGGGAATGGACTTTGCTGCATGGTTATGGTGGGTACAGTCAACACCAAAACTGGTCAAAACCCGGGATTTCTGTTTTACACTGAGTGCTGACACTTGGAGGAAAAAAAATGTGGAATCAGAATCCATTTGGTGTTTGAAAAAGTCCTCCCAAATATTCCCTCTGGAAAAATAATTTAACAAAAAAAATAAAATTCCAATCTTGAGGTGAGATTTTAAAAAATGTATTTTATCATTCTTCCACTACAATTTTACACCATCGCTTAGCATCTAAGTAGTAGCAGCAAGCAGTATGTCTTAATGACATATAGCAACATCAGACATAAAATCCTGTAGTCCTTTTAAATGGGTCACATCATGCTACCAGCCCTGATTGAGACATATTATCTAATTCATAGTGATTCCCATCTATGATCTAATGACAACTCCTAAGTGAAAGAAAATAACATAAAAATTCAGGAGAATGAAAGCTGACACCAAACTCACCATAGTACAGCTGAGAAACCTGCCCCAGAGACGCAAATATTTCAAGTAGTACTAAATACCGGCATCCCATAAATGACTAAATAATTCCATCAATGAAATACTGACTTTTAGGCCATTCTGTGATAACTCAGAGGTTGTTCAGTGCACTAACTTGATATCAACGTCTAAAAAAATATTCAGTGGCTCTGTGCAAAGCTAATAAATGTCATGGTTTAAGCCCACCCCGTAACTCAGAACCACGCAGCCACTTGCTCACTCCTTCCCTTCTTTCTTCCATGGCTCCCAGAAGGATGGGGAGAAGAATGGAAAGAATGTAAACCCCATGGGTTAAGAACAGTCCAGTAACTAAGGTATAACACAAACCCACTACTGCTACCACCAATAACGATAATGATAAGGGAAGAGATGCAATTGCTCAGAACCCACCGATTGATATCCAGAGCAATGAGAGGGTGACTCCCCCCACTTCCAATACTGGGCATGATGTGCTGTGGTATGGAATATCCCTTTGGATACTTTTAGTCAGGTGTCCTGTCTTTGCTTTCTCCCAGCTTCCTCTCCTCGCTGGCAGAGCATGAGGCTGAAAAGTCCTTGATCAGGGTAAGCATTACTGAGCAGCAACTTAAAACATCCGTGTGTTGTCAGCGCTGTTCTCAGGCTAAAGTAAAAAAACACAGCACTGCATCGTCTACTAAGAAGGAGAAAAGTGACTGCTGTATCTGAACCTAGGATAGCAATGAATTCAGGTTGGACGGGGCTTGGAGCAACCTGCTGTACTGGAAGGCGTCTCTGCCCATGGCAGGTGGTTGGAACTGAAGGAGCTTCACAATCCCTTCCAATACAAACCACTCTGGGATTCTACGGATCACAAAATGACACTATTTTCTAAAATAATATTTTGTTTCATACTCTTTGTATGCTATAAAGGAAACAGCACTTTCCCTGTGTCTTATTGGTGGCATTTGTGCAAAGCTCCTCCAGCCTGTGTCAGGCTCTTCAAGCTGTGTTATCTGAATCCTTCTCCAGTCCAGCCATAGCATGAACTTACGTAAAACCTCTCACAATGGGAAGCTTCCACTCAAAACTTCCCCTTCCGGAGTCCTTCTGCTGCTCCCCCACCACCAATCCCTGGGGCAATTAGTTTCTATCATTTCTTTTGATCCCAGGATGACCAGGGAATTTATTCTGTTCCTGAGATTCCTCCTCTGCACATCAGCAGCAGAAGATGGCAACGGGAACCAAAGTTTACCAGTCTGCTCTGCTAATGTGAACTCTGGGGAGACGGGTTTGATGTTGTGGTCCTGCAAATACGCAGTTTCAATCAGTTCACGGTCAGTTACACCTTGACATTGACCCAGATGCTCAAGAACATGTCACAGGCTCTTCCGCAGAGCTTGGGGCTCTGCCAGCATAAGGGCACCAGGGTGCCTGGAAACAAAATCTTCCAGCAGTTTTCTCACAGAGCTGAGCAGCAGAAGAATACTCTAAAGGTAGCAAGATTGTGTGGAGAAGGGCAACTCCTAAGAAAGACTCAGGAAATAAACCACTGCCCTCAAGACCAAGCTCTACAGACACTGCGACATCTCCAGGTCCATGGTCAGGCCGGGATGGGCCTCCCTCCTGGAGACAATGGCAGAAAGCCACTTCATTCTCCTGCTTTCTGCAGGTGGAAAACAGAATCTCAGAGCAGATTTTTGCCTCTCTTTCCAGATTGAGCACCTCAATCTGTGCAGAAAGCCCTGATACTACTGTGGGTCACCCAACTGCCGTGGGGGAAGCCTCCCTTTGCCCTCTCCCTCCATCCCTTTCCCAAAAACACAGGTTTTGCAGGTTTTCATTCACAATTTGAGGGACTGATCTGGTTTCTAATTGAGCCCACAGCAATAGTGAAAATGTGCAATTAGCCCTGAGTCATCCTTTGCTTTCATTTCCCACTGCAAGCTGCCAGGCCTCCAGCAATTGAGATGTCGCTTGCAAGGCAAAGCTTTTCAGACCGGCTTGCTGGGAGGAGTCACTGACCCACTCAATAATTACTCATGCTAACAGCTTAACTAACATGCAAATTCCTCTGCTGACTGACAGGTAAACAGTGATGTGGCCTGCCTTGCTTTGGGGGGAGCAGAGGGAGTGGAATGACGTGGATGTAGAAGCTTATGTCAAATAGCAGATCTAACGTGGCTTCAAAGAGAGACGTGATTCATTAGCCTTATTTCACACCCAGGATAACCAAGCTGTGGTTGCTGTGTTAATTGAGGAGGGAGGAGCCAGGGGTGTCTTGCTGGCACAGCACTTCCCAGGCCACCCTTGCTCCTTCCACAGGGACATTCAGCACCTTTGGCTGATACCCGGCTCTGGGGTTCTCTGCCTTGGAAGGAAAGGGACCTTTGCCATGCTCTGCTGTGCCGGAAGCAAGCAGCACTTTGGAGAGGCTGGAAATCAGCTCGAAGGAGCTGGAGGCTGCGCCAGGGGCTCCTGCATCCTCCTGGTGCCTCCAGCATCCTCCACCCCTTCCTGCAGCCGGGCTGAAAGCAGCTTTTCGTGCAGCTCCTGGGCCAGCAGCAGCCTGTACTCTGCTGCTCAAACAAGCTGCCTGACAGCAGCAAGGAAAGGAGTTTGGGGCAGGTTTTGAGCAAAACCCCTCCAACTCTTGTGTCAGTCCTTGCAGCCGTGCTTACCCCTCCTTATGCCCATCAGCTTTCCCCTCTCTCTTCCTTCTGACAAACTGGATGTTGTGGCCAGCCCTGCACTCATGAAAGGAGCCCAGCTCTGGTTTAGACAAAGAGGCTGAGGCAGGCACAGGGGCTTATGGAGGAGGAAGGGAGAAAATTGCAAATCTGAATTTAAGCCGTGCTTTGGAGTGATCTGAAGCAGCCACTAGGCCTGACAGCTCTTTCATATCCTGCTCCTCACAGAGTTTCTACCCTGAGGTTTGCTGCTGCTGGTTCATGTCCAAGAACCTTCGGAAATCCTACAAATCCTCCTGTGCCATGATGCAATGAGACCCCTGAACGTTGGCAGGGTTGGAAAGGAGGCATGGCAGGGGACAGCACGTTGAGTAGCATCCTTAAAACATGGATGAGCCTGAGAGCGGGACAGGACCTCTCACCCCAACACCCACAGTTCTGCTGGAGAGGAAATAAGGGCTTTGCTGCAGGCTGCAGAGCTCAGTGCCCCGTTTCCCAGCCCAGGGAGATCCTGATCTTGCTGACAAACTCTACACGTCGTTAAAATGAGTTAAAGGAGGGGAAAACATCCAAGAACAGGAGAGCACTGAAGCAATCCCACGCTTCACCTGCTGCCTGCAGTGGAAGGAGGCATCCATGCAGCACCCACCGGGATGCAGCCAGGCAGGAAACAGAGCCCCCCCGCTGCAGTTACTCCCCATAGAGGCTGGTGGGCTCAGGGGCTGCACAGCACTGCCATGAGCACAAGCTCCTTCCCTACATCGCTCTCCCTGTTAAGTAGCTGTCAAAACCATCTGTCATATGGAACAACTAAAGGGGGACGGGGAGAGGAGGCTGAGCTGCCCTGCTGGAAGCTCTTTGCCACAAGAACCATCTTCGTTTTCCTGTTATTTATTTATTTACCCCCGTGCAAACGCTGTGCACAGAGCCTGCTTACAGCTCCAAAAAGCACCTCTATTATTCTCAGGCCATTTGGTAGTGGTTGCCATGGAGATCAAAAGCAAAATGGCATGCAAATCAACACGAGCCCGTGCTCAATAACAGCAGCAAAAGGGCAGCCGGGTAAGATGACGGGGGGAGAAAATCCCACTTGAAATGCTTTAAACTGCACTGCTGGCTCTGATTAGATCTAGAAGGCAAGAAAAATATCCTAATGGGTTACACCAAAAACACAACTCAATTGTGTGGCCTGTGTGATGGTTTCAATGTAAAGCCCCCTCCACACACAAATACCAATGTACATACACACATTAAAGTGGAGCAAATACTTTTTGGTCTCACATTTATGCTGTGATTTCTCTCCACAATTCCCTGTTTTTCTCTTTGCAGCCTCTCCATATACTGCCGCTGGGCTCAAAGCATCTACCAACAATCTGCAGAAGCACCATATCGTAACCAAAACTCTTCTCAACTCTCCTTTTCTCCCCTCAGCTCCAGTGATGGGTGGCATGCTGCAATCTCAGCCTTAAACCCAGCAGCTGTTAGCGCAAGTTCACTTCTGCAAATCTCACAAGTTCAATTTCCCACTGCAGGACCTTCAAAAAACAAGCTCCAAGCCGCCCAAACACACCCAGATGTTAAAATCTAGCACCAACCATCTGGTTTAATCACAACTTCCACCTTTAGGTGTTGCAAGAAACAAGAGAAGCGTCAGGGTGTGAATGCAAGCATTCAGAAATGAGATTTTCAGGTGCTCTGGGGCTTCTGCATTCTGATATGGGCAAGCAGGACCCCAGCCCTGCTGCAGCACAGAGGGAGGATGCTTGCTTAACCAGCAGCTCTTCAGGGTTTTGTTTTCTCTTCATTATTACAAGCAAACTTGGGCCTTCCCACAAATCAACCCCGCTTTGAAGACAGAATTACTCATTTTCACAGGCCTGCCCACAGCATTACGACTGAACTACTTAGTGCTTCAGAAACATGAATGAATTTATTGTATGTCACAACAGGCAGTACTAATACCTTAGCCCTGATTTTTACAGAAAGGGAACAAAGACCTCATCAGGGGGTTGGGATGAGGATATTTGGGTTTTTTTTTTTCCAGGTAGGACAAGGGGAAATGGCTTTAAGCTGAAAGAGGGAAGGTTTATATCAGACATTAGGCAGAAGCTCTTCCCTGTGAGGGTGCTGAGGCGCTGGCACAGGGTGCCCAGAGAAGCTGTGGCTGCCCCATCCCTGGCAGTGTCCAAGGCCAGGTTGGACACAGGGGCTTGGAGCAACTGCTCTATGGAAGGTGTCCCTGCCCATTGCAGGGGTTGGAAATGGATGAGCTTTAAGGACCTTTCCAACCCAAGCCGTTCTAAGACTCTAGCATTAGACAACAGTGCATGGCTCAAGGGCCGTGTCTTGCCAGCTTCATCCCCAAATCAGAGCCCAGCAGCCAAGCCAAAAGAAGGCAACACATTTGAAGTGCCCATCAGTGAAAAGTTCTGCCAAGGGACTTGAGGCAAGTCACCTGAGTAGTGATTTTCTGAAGATTTCAACCTTAGACAAGCAAAAGCCAATGCTCTTCCACAAAAGCCAGCTCCTGCCAAACTTTGGGAAACTTTTCCAAAATATTTTGGGTATGTCTATGCGCAGGGACCTCAAAGACTTCTGGATGTGACCGAGCTCCAGCCATGCAGCTTGCAAAGCAAGGGCCTGATTCCTCCTGCTCAGCTGCAGTTTGCTGGTAGAAAATGCTATGAAGGAGAGGGAAGGATTATGGACAAATTAGTCCCTAGAACAGAGGCTGAAAGCAAAATGAGAGAAAGCGTCCTTAGCTCAAGGTCAGATTTCCACCTACAAAGGGCCATGGGTGCTTCTTGTCCAAGCACCACAGAGACATCCATTTCTTGCAAGTTCTCTGAACTTTCCAGAGCTCTGTAAATCCCTGCTTTGCTTTCAGCAAGCCCTTTATCAAACCCAGATGCTGGCAGTACCCACCACTCCTCTTAGCCCAGCGCTATAAGCACACCTGGAACTCCCAGCTTGCTGCCCTGAAGCTGCAGCACGGTGGGATCTCCACCAAGTCCTTATTCCAAATCTATTTCAAGCCCCTCAAATGGAAAGTGCTGCAGAAACACTGATTTATTGCCACCAAAGATGCCACAGAGCCAAGTGCTGTGCAGTGAGGAATGGACCAAGAAGCTTTGAAAGCAGGTTTTAAACAGCTTCAGCAGAGATAGAAAAAGCAAGTGAGCATTTCCCTATGCAGTGAGGAAACGTGTAGTACCCAGGTGGGAAAAAAGGGATTTAAGGGCATGGGAAGAGCAGTGGGAAGAGCTAGCACTGCACCTTGCTGGGTGCAATCCTGGCAGCTTTTGACACATGTCAGGGAGTGCTGCGCCTCTGGGCTGTGGAAACTGCCCTGAGATGAGTAAAAGATGGAAAAGTTGCTGCCTTGAAGGCTTTTGTTCTTCTTTTTTATTAAACATTGTTTTTATTTAAAGCCAGACTGGCTACTAGCAGGGTTCAGACCCAGGCTGCTTCAGACTCTCCTCTATCCTGCTTTTGAGACATTTGTTTCCAGGCTGCTCAAGCTTTTAAGACCTGGTGTGCTTTTGTTTCAGGTGGCAAGTCTGGCTGACAGCACTTGAACTGAGCAACTCAGAACGCTGTGCTTCTAATGCAAAAATCACATTCCTCCTCCTTACACACGAGCCAGATGACTTCTCCCTGCAGTGTTGAAACCAAACTATTTCTAGGCCAAAGCTTTTAACCTTAGTCACGCTTTCCTTCACTTTGCAGCATCCCAGTACCACAGAGCTCTGCTGCATCCCAGGCCCATGTGCAGCAGCATTTGCCACCTTGTACCACCCGTCGCAAGATCCTTTCCACCTCCTCAAGGGCATTTTTAAACCAGGCTCAGCCTCTGCTTGCCACTGCCTTGGCATAACTGAAGGAGTTAATTGGGAATGATCTCCCGTGCCTCCCCGGCATCCCCCTTGCTGAAACATGGCAGTAGCGTGTGGAACACACACCTTCCTAATTACGTTTATTCACAGGCATCAAAAGGAGAGGGAAGCAGTTGAGTAAAGGTCACATTAATAATAGAGGCTGAAAGTCAGTCTGTGGATATATATTTTTCATTAAAGACACATCTGACTGAAAGGGACGGTTCGGTTTTGGATTGACAGTGTTCTTTGGGAAGCCATCAATACAGTCACAGAGACTTAGCTATTTTGTTTGTCAGAGCTTGCTGTCTGCTGGAATGTGCTTCCTTACCAAGAAATTGCAGTGCCATTCCACGCACTCACATGGTCAGATTACCACAGAAGAGGTGTTTCTGCCTCTACCAGAGCTGTAAAATTCACACCAACCTCTACTTCTGCATGCAGTGGGGACTCCTATGATGTCCCATTTCCCATGCACTGCCCAGGGCTGCTGTAGGTCCGAAAGAGCCTTCAGTGGATAAAGCCACCACTTTGCTGGATCACCACCACCAAAATAATCACCTGAAGACTACCTCTCAAGTTGCCAGATCCATGTCAAGACACTGGAACCTTCATCTTTGTTGCCATCATTGGGACCAACCAGGCGCCACCATGGTGTACACAGAGCATCAAGTGAACCGAGGGCACCTGGGCTACAAAAGGTCATTGCATCTCTATTTTCCTAAGCACAGAATGGCAATAAGCTGAGATTTAAGAACCCATTTATTGGATTTGGATGGCTGATAATGCCAACATGAGTGGTGGCTAGCTCTGGCTGTACCTCCTCCAAATCCCATGCCACGTGCTGAGTTTTCCCACACACCTCAAGCACGCAGCTCCCTCAACTAGTTGTCCATACACTCTTTTTTTTCCTCAAAGCACCTTTTCTTCAAGGCCACCATGCAGTCCTTCTCAAGACCACTTCAAATCTGGGTCATGGACTGGTGGGAAGGTGTGCCACCATCACAAGGGGTGCCAATAAGCTTCTGGGAGCAGCTTCACCCGAAGGCTACTGTGGGCAGTCATCTCCATCACACTGTCTGAACAATACACTTCCCAGTTAACACACTCAGATCCCTCCTATCCACCAGAAAGAGCAGAGCAAATCCAGGTGAGAGTGAAGTCTTCCAAGTCTTCTATGTGTCACACAGCAGAATAAAGGACAAAAATGAGGAAAATCAGTGAAATCCACTATTAATTACCATGTGGTATTGGGGGCGTCATTTATACCTTGGTCTGCAGCTCTACAAGGAGGGCAAGAGCAGGAATACATCCAGGCATGGATGCATTATATGGCTCTCTGCAATGTGCTTTTGGGAGCTGAGCTGCTCTGCAAATATTTTCATGAGGCACAGCTAAAATTCCCCATTGGATGCATTGAGACCTGCTGAGGGCTGAGCTCCCCAGCTCAGTGCATGGCAGAGCTGTGGTACCTGTGGAGGGATGTGGATAGGGAGTCAGCTTTTAGGGGTAAAAGCTGTTCCCAAAGCTCCCCAAAAGGGAGCTAGTGGAGGGAAACTGGCTGCCTAGGGTGGATTATTACAGAGTGGAGGAGCAGCTGAAGCTCCTCAACCCTTTGATTTATCCAACTACACCCATAAGTCTAAAAAATCCCCCAAACCCAATAAAACAAAACCAACCAATCAACCAACCCAAACTAAACAAAAAGTAAACCACCTTCTTCTTCTGCACCACCTCTGTTACAGACCATGCTGGGTTTAATTCCTGACCCATGCAGAAACCACTGAGGCGGGTCCTAGAGCTGCTTTGCTCACGAGCATCCTCCATACCCAGGGCTGGGGGTGGCTCTCTGGGGTCCTCCTCACACCCAGTTTTGCCATAGGAGGGCAAAGGAGACAGCATCCTCCTGGAGCTATGAGGTGAGAAGCCACTGATGGACAGTGGCTGCCTGGGGACACCCAGTTTCCTACATGGACAGAAACCTCCCTAAGATAGGCAAGAAAGAGCTGTAGCAAACATGACCCACCTGCAAAGAAAGGCTGAATGAGCCAGGTTTAGGTCTGCTGAGAGAGGATGGGATAATCCAGGCTGCTGTAATGAAGCTACCCGGCAATTGTTTTCCAGGTCTTTAGGTGCATTAGAAAGCCATCAGCTTTATTTGCAGGAAGGACTTAAAGGCATAAAAATACATATACAGTACAGATTTTCACCTATATATCAAACATATATATAAACACTTAGTATAGTTTCACCTGTATATACTAACTGTATAATTAATAAACATAAAATACTTTAATATCTCTGCATGAATAACAAATATATTTAATAAATGCATAATTAATGCACCTTCACAGGCACAGACAAGCACATATAAAGGAAACCCCTTTCTATCTGGTGGCTCTGGGTAAATCCCTGAACCAGCTATGTGGAGAGCTGTGAGATACGCTGCTTTGAAGGTTCTGAAGAGCAGATTGGACAAGAGCAGGTCAGACCTCAGAGGGCTGAGGAGCATCTCTGGAGGACAAGGCTCCCGCAAACTGAAGAGCTCTGCTTCTCTGCCAGGAGCAGGGAAAAGCTGTGTGTGGTGGACAAGGCAAGAGCCCACCTCAGGTATGATGAGTAAAGAAACAGTGACCCAGGGATAGCTCAGAGACCACAGCACGGGCAAAAAATTCTCCATTGGCTGTGACCAAGCAGCACTGGCGAGATTTCCCTTCCCCAGGTTGGCTTCTCTGCAGGGTGAGCAGGAAAATGAGCCATGCTACATCCCTCTGCAGCTGGACCAAATCCACTGCGGGACAGGGAAGGGGCCTGCTGACAGATGAATGAGCTGTGAAGGGTGACCAGCAGCCACCAAACCCCAAGTGGAGGATGCTTCATGGGCAGAAGCAGGACCAGGCAAGGGCTGAGAGTGGAGGGAAAGGCTGCCCGTGTCCATGGTGACCCCTCAGCCCCAGGCAGGGCGGAGAGAAGCAAGAGGCAGCAGCTTTCTTCTTTAGGGAGTCATCCCCAGCTTGAAGCTGCTCTGCTGTCCTTCCTGAGCCATGGGCAAAGGACCTAATAAAGACTGCCAGTGACTGATGGATGACTGAAATAGGGAACAGGATACAGTGAGTAATGGAGGCAAAACACTTCCACATACGGAAATAGGGGAAATTTCAGTAAAATATCACCAAACTATTGGAAAACTGAAACAAAATTAATTAGAGGGATGGCTAAAGCATAGCACTTATATATAACAGCAGAAGGTCTCGTATTTATCAAGAGATGTGACCGATTTGCTGCATAAAGCAGAGACATCTGTCAACTCTATGAGCTGCAATTAGCTGCTACTCTGATACCCAAAAGAGGTCACCGAAAACTACAGGTTCTTCCTTCCTAATAGAAAACCTCCCGGGCTCTGCATTTCCATTAAGAGCAATTGCAAGTTTGGTCTTCAACATGATTGAACGATCTGGTGGAGTGATGGCCTTTGTGGGTCCTGTACTTTGTCTTGTGGAATACCAATTACAGTCAGTTTAGAAACATGACACAGCCCCACCAGCTCAAGGATGCAGGGGCTCTGCCTCCCCCTAAGGGCTCCATGCTGGGCACTGTGTGTGCAGGGCTGGCACTGGGGCTTTTTACATTACCTTTCATTGCTTAATCTTCTGATTTACAGCATCACTTCAGAGAGTGGGCATCAGGGGAGGCTTTGTGCACAGCTCTAGCCCATCACCTGTGCTGGCCACAGGTCCCTGACCTCAGGGGGCATCCCCCATCACTTGGGGGCTGCTGGCACTGTCTGGGCTTTGCAACCGAAACATCATCTGCGGCTGTATTTGCTGATTGTCTGTTAAGGGCTCTTTTCTTCAACAACACAGCTTCTGTGCCACAGTCTGAGAGCTGGCCTCTAAAATAATTCACCAAAGGAGTTTCACTTCTGCTCACGAGCAGACTGCAAACTGCAGCCTCCTCACACTGAACTCAGTTTCCCACCTAATAATTCCTGCAAGCACTGCACAGCCTGGCACTGCTTTACAAATTGTTCTGTTGCACCACTCCGAACGCACGCAGGTGCCCTGTGATGTTTTCCTATGTGACACCGGGGAGCTGGGTTCTTGTGCTGGTATTTGTGACCAGACTTTCTCCCTCTCTCCCCACAGACCTTCCAGAGGAGCTGAGAACATTTGCTGCCTCCCTGCACAGAGTTGGTGGGAAGAATTGGCAGCAAAACCCAAAGGTGCCCAAAGGCACCCAAAAGCAGGCAAAGGGAATAGTTTCCTGTTTTGAACTACTAATTGTGGAAGAGGATGAAGTCGTGATCAGGCCACAGAGAGAGGGGAAGGAGGTGGGAGATAGACAAATAGGGCTCTCAGCTCCTGCGCTGCATCAGGTGGTGTGAACAGATGTGCTGGGGCTGCTGCAGAGCCCGCCCTCCCCCTTCCCACTCGCATCACTCCAGCCCCCGTCTGCGCCGCCTTCTAAAAGCAGCTCACAACAAACCTTCACTGCACACATCAGTAATATCAAATTAATTCAATTGAATTAATAACAGTAATTAATTCATGCATATTAGCATAACACCATGCATCATAGATGGAGGCTAATAAATGCAATACTGATTTTCTTAATTGACTACTTCAGCTGCAATGTGTCATAGTCAAAGGGAAGCTGTGGGGTCTTTCCCTCTCTTCCAAATGCAGCCAAAGGAAAAAAGAGAAGCACCCACCAAACCACCTAAGAGACCCAAAGGTGCTTCTGATTCAGACTGTACATCTGCAACGAGATGCATGGGCTTTGCCCTTTCAATTCCCTGCAACCCAGCTAGATCACAGCCTCTGGCCTGGGAATGTTTAAAGGTCCCCCTGTAAGGATCTCTCACAGAGATACTGCCCCAAAAGCAGGGAAGGGAGCAACAGTGGCCAACGACCATTGTAATAATCATATATCTGGATATTATTTTCTTCCCTCATACATGGTTATTAAGAGACGATGCAGGTCTTAAAGCTACAACCTTTTGCTCTCAGAAAATTATATGTGACACTTTACATACGGATTAGATAATTAATGTATGTCCTGATTTCTTCCACCGTAACATAAAAAGGGTGAGAGCAGCACTATAATTCCAGATAATTAAAGAGTGGTGGAGTTACAGCAGCTTCCAGTGCAGTGGCAGCGCTGCCCGCTGTCATCGGCACCAGAGGAGCCCTCTCTATTCTTCACACTTCACTGCTGCCTGCTCTTTCCTCCCCAGGGGCCACCCGGTGCTGCAGCCATGGCACCCGCTGTCCCCGGCCACCAACACCAAATCCTGCTCTATCCCACTTCTCTCATCTGAAGATGCTGAGAGGAGGCAGGACCAGGACCCTGCACTCTGAGAGGCCAAACTGCAAACCACTCTCCAACAAACAGCCAAGCCAGTTTTGCTTCAGCAGAGGAGAGCATCCCAGTGGGGTCTGGGCTGCTCCACACAGCCAGGCACACGTACGTGGTGGCTTGGACTGAAGGTAGCGAGATGTGACATCGCGCCACCTCCTCATTGCTCCAAACCCTCAGATGTACCCAGCAAACAGCTCAACAACTTCATCTCCTACCACACCTTCTCCCAAAGGGCCTGAGGGCATCAGGAGTGACTAGTGCAAACCTGCGCTGGCTCCACAAGCTGGCAGAGCATGATTGGTATCCTGCTGGAATGGCATGCAAGCTCCCAAAGCAGGATGAGCAGGCAGGGCTGCAGGGCAGCACCGTGCCATGCTGGCAGAGCAGCTTCCAGGGGCCCTGGTGTGATAGAGTGCGAGAGCCACCGTGTCCTATGGCACACCTGGGCTAGGACAGCAATGCGAGTGGCTCTGTAGCAGTGGGTGGAAGGAGGCTTTAGAGATGCAGTAGAACAGGAGAGATCCCTATCAGCACCAATACGTGCCTCATGCTTGCACAGAGCCAGATTTGCATTAAGCCCAACCTCTTTTTTTCCAGCCAGGTAGGCAAGATGTGCTCATTCCTTGTAAAGAAAATGCATGTCGGTGCATGGGCATGGAGTTATCTTTTGAAATCCCTGCAGGACCTCCCCGCCTGCTGTGATCAAACATTAAAATCTAGAGCTGTCGCTAAGCAAAACAAACACAAACTGTCTGTGCTTTCATCTGCAATGTGCCCCACTGCAGTGCTCCCACTGCCCCACGGGCTCCCTTGCCTGCACCCACTGGGCCCTGGGACCTGTGCCGGGGTGGGGGACAGCAGCAGCACCCAAGGCACACTGCAGGGTGACATTCAGTGTGCTCCTAACAACATAATAAGGTGCTGCGTGGTTTGAGCTTTTAGCAGGAAGGTGCTTGCCTGGTTTAAGTTGGTGCAGCTGTTGATGGGTCTCTGCCATGGGTGGGTGCAGCCACCGTTGCCTGCTTGCCCCTGGAAAGTCAGCACACGCAAGCAACGAAGGGAGGAAGAAAGGCAATGCCAGTGAGTGGTGTGGGTTGCAGGGCACTGTACCCCTTCACTTGTCACATCTGCATGTGTCAAACCCCCCTCTTCCTGTGCAGCTGAGCTCTGTCCCCAGAATAAACCAGAATGAAAAACACGAATATAAAACCCCAAACAACTCCACCCCAAGCATGGAGCTGTCAGGCTCATTTACTGTGGCTTGAGCACGAACGTGCTAAGGAGAGGAAAACACAGGCTGCAGGTGAGTAATTTCCTCTTTCGGGCTCCTCGCTCCATCTCCCCGTGCTGCCTGCTGCAGCCTTTGTTTATCTGCGCGGCTGCTCCTCCATCACATCCCTCAATGTCTCTCAAGTGCTCGCAGTTCTGCTCCCCAGCACCCTGACAATTTGGTATTTAAAACACTACTAAGAATAATCAAGCCATCTCATTGTTTCTCCTCCTGCAGGATCTCCTAAGGCTGTGAAGGTCTCAAATGTCTGACCGCAAGCTTGATAAATGCTTGCCTTCAGCGATGCACTTTCTTGTACCACCTTTGAAATATGTATGCACATGTTATGCAGTGTGGATGCATATCAATGCCAGATCTACCTTTGCATATTAAATCATTGCCACATCTTCTCTGGCAGTAAAATATGCAGAGCATATGCTAAAGGCAGAATCTTCCCTGCCTTACTGGAGCACACACTCCCCCCCCCCCCGCCCGTGCACTCTCCTCCATCATGGACTCTCCATCCCAGGTAT
>JANRGW010029231.1:386-27064 GCA_024733675.1 Psilopsiagon aymara
AAAAGACAATCTGAGCTCCAGAGCCCCTGACCACCTCTCCCAGGGCTCTGTAGTCCTTCTTTATGTTCTCTAGGCTATGCTATCTATATCAGTAGCAACCACTTGGATCACTAGAAGCGGGTAACAGTCAGTGGGACTGACTAGAGCAGGCAGCCTCTCTGCAACATCCCTGATCTGAGCCCCTGGTAGGCAACACACCTCCCTTGGGACTGGGTCAGGCTGAGAGATGGGTGCCTCTGTTCATTTCAGAGTCACCTGCCACTACAACCTGCTGCTTTTTCCTGGCAGCAGCAGTAGTGATCTTTTATTGCCAGTGCATCAGCCAGTTGTTCCTGGTGTGTGTTTCCTCATCAGCCCCCTGCAGGACAGCAAAGCGAGTCTGGGTGGGGATATCAGATTTAGGAGGAAGCCCCTTGCTTTTAGTTGTCCTCTTCCCCCTTTTTTTGTTGTTTTGTTTTGTTTTGTTTTGTTTTGTTTTTTGTTACTGTTTCCCCACTTCCTGGGTTAGCAGCCTCCTTCTTTACACCATGAGCTACAAGGAGCTTGGGGCCCATACACAGTTTGGACCTGGAGCAAGCAGTCCTGCTTCCTCAGCATCCCTGACATCTTTCAGCCTATGAACAGCATCCCGCAGCTCAGCCACCTGCTGCAGGCGGACCTCCACCAGGGAGCACCGAGTGCAGCCCTGCCCATTGTTTCAAGGGTTAAAATATCATGGCACATTATATAGACACTTCTACCAAAGGCCACAGGGGTCGTAGTCCCATTTCATAATCACTATGACATTTTATGGAACTTCTACCTCTTTATGGTTCTGTGGCTTCCCTCATTCAGGGAGGCCATAATGAAAAAAGGTCAAAATAGATGTCAGCCCAAGCAATTATGAAAGAGAGAACTTGGACATGACCCTGAGATTAGAAATGGTGACCTGTCACAGTAACAGGGGAAAACCTGCCATGCTGCCTTTTTGTCAAGTACAATCTACCATGGCAGTCTTAAAACGTGCTGTCATTAATTTGCATTTTAATCTCTTTCACCTCTAATATTGGGTTTTCATTCTCATCTTCTCTCTTCTGCCATAAGCAGATGGCTCAGATGGCAGGCAATAGTCATAGAGTTTAGAATATCCACATCTTCTGCAAAGAAAGGTCTTGGGAAAATGGATCAAAAACATATTTGTCTGGATGTGAGGGGAAGAAATAACACTAAGCAAATTGTGGCTTGATTCTCGGTACTGTAGGAAATATTCTAGAGTTGCTTTAAGGTCAAAGAGGGTCAAAACCCTCTTTGGAGGGTTAGGGACAGACAAAGAAACTGAACAAAACAGGATTTGGAAGTGAAATGTTCCCTGTATTTTTTTATTTTTTACATATTTAAGGTTTAGTCTCAGTAATGTAACAAAAATTCTTGCTATTTTTGTTTCTTCACAAAGGCAGTATTTTTCAGTTTGTTTGATATTTTGACATACCTGATTTGAATTAGCCATGTCAGTCTTTGAAATTAATTCTTTTCATAGAGAAGCATTGTCTCTGCCGTAAATGTTTTATTTCACAGTTGACCATCTGTGGAAAGAATACTGTGGGAGAGATAAAATTTTCACTAATAAGGCATGAGAGCCATGGTAGTAAAATGCAGGGATGGAGTGTCAAACTGGGCCATGAACCAAGGATTTAGCAGCAACACAGCCAGTTCGTACTAAGGAATGTGATTTTCACATATCATTTTTTATCTTGCCACTCTTTAGCCAAAGAAAGGAGCATATTCTCAAAGGTGACCAGCCCCCAAAATTCTCTTATGACAAGTAACAATGCTTTCATATTCCAGAGTTGTCCTTTTTCCATTGGGATAAAAGTTTTAATTTCTTTATTATTCAGTAAATTAAAATGTTTACCTATTGCTCTCTTTCCACGCAGCCTGGAACACTGTTATAACATTTTTAACAGGTGTGATGGTGGTCGCACCTCAATAGTTTCTTCTTTGCCTCCAGGCTGTTCCTGTTGGAATCTTTTGTATCTCAACAGTAGAAGTCTCTTTCGACATCTGTACATGCTTTCTGTATACAACCAGTATTTGTTGCTCAGAATGGCAGATATTTCAGTGTAACTTTTTTACATATGGAAATTAATACAGTAATGTTCACATTGTGTTCTGATTTCCTAACTACCTTATCCTCAAAGCTATGAATAAGATTAGATCTGCCCCCTCCCACTTTGCTGTGACAAGTCTGTGGTTATTCCAAAAGGTGTGGCTTGCTTACAAAAGTCCTGTTTGCTGAAAAATAAATACCTGGAGATCAGATATTTAGGAGTGATATTCTTGCTAAACTTAAACTTTGCCCTCTGTGACTGCCTGTAAGTAGTACCATTTTTTGCTTCATTCTTGAATAGCTGCTATGCCAGCAATAGGAAGTAGAGGAAAAGCTACCCACTGTTACAGAGGACAAACTTGAAAATATGAGCTAGATCTAATGAAAGGTTAGAGAAAAATCTTAATGGAAAAGTTATATTCGTTACATTAATTTATTGTCGATGTTCTGCCATTTTATTTTGTTCTTCTCTAGCTTTTACTATGACAAATCTAAAAATTACTATTAAAGGTAAAGGGCCTTTTTGCTCTGTAATGCTATTGGCAGGGAGTCAGTCTTTCTTTGCTGTTTATGCAATCTATTGCTTGTGAGGCTCCGTGTTTGAAAACATACTGCTAAATAAATAATAGGGAAAAACCTACTGTTGCTAAAGGAAAGAAAGGCTGTTGCTTAAAAAAAAAATTAATAATCCTCTTCAATTTTTTTGTGTTGCTACATTTCACAGGCCTGAAATGTTGTCCAGTGCACGTATCTATGTGAGAATATTGAAAATGATGCCAAGACAGCTCCGGGTATCGTATCAAAATTGTTGCTCAGTTGCAAACATGTTTCACAAATATAAAGTCACTTCCTGTTTGTACCAACTGTATTTTTGACTGCATCTACCTGCTTTCAGCATGTCACTAAAATGTTGGCTAGGAAATGTCTGCCCGATGCTAGGTTGGGACAAACTCTTCTTCTTACATTGCCTATCATGCAAAAAAAACTGAAATAAGTATTTACATCAATAACATTCTGAACCTACATTTCACAGTGTGGATATTGCACATGGATTTAGATGAGATTCAGAGCATATGTGTTGTACTCTTTTCTCTTTTCAGAATTTAAAATCGCAAATGCAAGATCAGATGATATGTAGAGAACATCTTAAAATGGCTGCCCTTTTAAAGTGCTTCTAAGCTTTCACAGAATCAGGTTGTATAAATAAGCATCCTTCCCAGTTGCTTTGTGAGTCTGAATATACATTCAGAACATTCATTATGATTTTTGGCTGATGTTCAGTGAATCATGAGATGCTCCCATCACACAAGAGTAAAAACAGAAATATGTTGTGTCTTTCCAAACCTGCTGTGAACAAAGTATGGCTATGGAAAATACATATTCAAACATGTGTGTAAGGACAGAATCATCATTTTTATGAAAGTGAATAAATGCTATAAGTAATCACATAAGAGAATCACAGAATGGTTTAGGTTGGAAGGGGCCTTAAAGATCATCCAGTTCCAACCCCCTTTGACATGGGCAGGGACACTTTCCACTACACCAGGTTGCTCAAAGCCCTGTCCAACCTGGCCTTGAACACTGCCAGGGATGGGGCAGCCACAACTTCTTGGGGCAATATGTTCAGTGCCTCATCACCCTCACAGGGAAGAAT
Source organism: Psilopsiagon aymara (assembly GCA_024733675.1). Taxonomy (NCBI): domain Eukaryota; kingdom Metazoa; phylum Chordata; class Aves; order Psittaciformes; family Psittacidae; genus Psilopsiagon; species Psilopsiagon aymara. Next base: position 4,127 of record JANRGW010029231.1, read on the forward strand.
AATTTTGATTGATTGTTTTATGTTACAACTAACATCCTTTTAAAATGTGTATTTCTGCATTGACTTGTGTAAAGAGATAGCACTGAAAAGTTCTTTTACTGTTCCACTAATTTGACTCTTACCCCTTATCAATTGGGAATAAAATAGGGGAAGAAAAAAAAAGACAATTAAAGGCTCTCTGATATTGAGTAATTACAATGAGGGTAAATGAATAATGTCTGGGGAGCAGGTAATTATAAATTGGAGAAATTTATCTTGCAATTTCTTGGAGGTTTCCGTATAAAACAAGGGAGGTATAAACATAACATCCTCTTTTACACTAAAAGAAGTTATGATTGCTAAGAAAACAGTCAAATGGGTGCAATTTTTTCTTGAAAGCTAGTTCTGATTTTAATCCCTCATCTTAAACACCTTTTTCAAAGCAACCCTTCTACCTCAAATATGCAAGTTAGCCGGCATTTTTCCAGGATTGGATTCACCCATGCTGATGTGAAATCCATCTTTTCACAGTATGTATTTGTATTATCACTAGGGGAACAGAAAGAAACAATGAATGTAGTAATCCTATATTCATAAGGTCTTAAATGAAATAGACAGTGGTTCGTAACAGCCAACTTTTTACAAGCAGTGTAACATTTTAGTCTTTAAGAAACAACACAGAGTTCTGTGAAGTAACAAATAATTATAGTGTGGACAGAAATGGCAACATGCCTTTCATACACAAGGCATGTAGGAAAAACTCAATAAAATATTTTATTTCCCAATGCAGATAAATTATAAATTTAAAGAGCAGTACCAACACAATAGTGATAATAACTGGTAATGCAGCTCTCCAAAGTTGGAGCTGGCTGAGAGCTGAAACCAAAGAGGACATCAGATTGGCATGCTGACTTAGCCTAGCCTGAGATGATGAAGACTGCAGAAAGTGAGGGCAAGATGCCTGAACCCAGGTAGCACAAAGCCTTGCTTCTCTCTTTTCCTGAGCATGTCTTTGCAGATTGTTTTGCTAATGACATTAGTGTTGGCTGGGAATGCAGAAAAAGGTATCACATCACTTGTCAGATATGACTGTCAGCAAAATGTTTGATGAAGACTTAGCCATGATGAAAAGAACTGCCTCATCACTTTTGCCTATGCTGTCTGAATGCAAGTGTGATAGAAGGAAAAAAAAAAAACCAAAACAAAAACCACAAAAAAATCCCAAACTTGATGACTTTATGGTGTCTACAGTGGCTTTGTGATAAGTCTGTCAGTAACTCTGTGGTGGATAAGTGAACTATGGCACTAGACAGCTTCAACGGATATAGGTGAGAGCTGGAGAAGAGAGGCTATTGCATCAATATTCAATGCTATATTCAACTGCCTTAGCTGGTTCCAGGAGCTAGTCCAGTAACCAGTGCAGGGAAATAAAAGGTAAGAGAGTCTGTGGAGAGCCCATTAAGAAGGTAACAGAAAGAATCTACCTGAAAGTGCAGGAGTGGCTGGTTGAAATCTACGGATGGAAAAAGAGCGCTGGAAAGGCATAGGAGGCAGTCAAGTACTGATACTGTGCCTGGGACTTCTGAGCACAGTGAAAGTACACTGTGGAAACTGTGTACTCCATTAGGAAGAAAATTTCATGGTCCCAAAGTATTTTTCCAAAGATATTTTGTTAGAGGCTTCTATGTGCGGATTTCAAAATAAAAGGAGGAAGACTATACAATAAGGCATCAATTACAAAGCCTGCTGATGAAGTTTTCAAGATTTATTTTGGTTTTAGTGCATTGAGAGGAATTGAATTGAATTGAGAGGAAACCTCTATTTCAGACAGCATGTAAAAAAAGTGGATTTATATGTCAGTATGAACATACAGTAAAATACAGCAGTGATCATTGAGGAAAAATGCCTGTTTATAGGCATGATTGAATTGAAGAAAATCTTAGAGCAGTTTAAACTGGCATGGGAGCCATTATTTTGAACAGATGTGTTCCTTAAACTGGAAAGTATGATAATGAACAGTTATCTATTATCAGATGGAGAGAAAAAGAATAGATTCTTCTTTAATTCACTTAGAAGGCTTACCTTTGGCTCAGAACATAGAGTTCAACTTGCAGTCATTTACACCCAAGCCTTCTCAAGCTGAGATTGTTGCACAAATTGTTTCTCTTTATGTTTATCTGACAAATGTTTACAATGGAAGGGAAGGGAAATCACAGTCAGTGAAGATAAATAGTTGATCAGAGATTCTAAATACAATAGCACTTTTTTTTCTCTTTATAATTACCAGAAAATCTTACAGTTGTGTTGAGCATATGACCAAGGAAATCTATGGAGATATTTTCAAATGCTCAGATTTCTGATATGCAATGAAGAGTCATTTCTTCATCTTCCTTTTCTCCCTCACCATGTGTTATCTGCCAAATACAACAGTTAGTCAAACCTCAAAATACCAGTGACTGAAGAGGTTTTGTAGAATAACAGAGAGCAAATGAGCTCTCTGAAAAAAAGAAAAAAAGTACAAAAAAGGTATAAAGAACATGACAGAAAGAGTCTGTGCAGATTGCCGATGTCCTCTCTTTAATAGATCTAAATAACCACAGATTCACTCATTAACTGAATGAATCAGAGCAAACTATCTCAGCAATGAGGAGACAAGAGCAAAAATCTGCAAGACATATTAAAACATGCAGAGAAATGATCTCATTGCCTCCACCCAAAGGTAAAGTTAAGGCTTGTAAACTTCCTGAGAACACTGGGCATGACAGGGAAGAAGGTGAAGTGAAAATTTCCTTTTGGACATAGATCTTCCTGCTGTGTCCTGTAGCTTCATTGTAAGAAAGGATTCCCACAGTGTGAGCTGCCTGACTCTACTTTAATTCTATGTACAAAACTGAGACACCACAGAAAAGAAGCAGGCTGCTGCTCAGTGCTGCTGTAGCATGTGGTACCAGTTCTCTGATTTCTCTTGTGTTTGTCTCCTCTCCATTGATCCTAAGCAATTAATTGTGTTTTATCCAGCAGTCATTCCTGTTGCTGTTCTACAATGTCTCTGCTGTTATTATCTACCTTGGTACTGACAATTTAAATGAGAGCAGGAAACTGCTGCCAGATTTTTTATATGAAGGACATTAGCCTAGAAAGGGCAAGGGTACAGTGTGAAACCTTTAATAAACTTGGTCTATGTGGTCTCGCTTGGATCTGAATTCAGGATTTTCTTTGGGCATGCTGACAATCCAATTACCCTTTTATATTCACCAGCTATTCCAAATGTCAGTAATGACTGCTGGGCTTTCTTGTTTCTGTGTACAAAGCATAGGGCCATGCTCCAAAATAAAAAGTATTTCTAGGTACATTTGATGCTAGTTATCCTAAAGAGTAAAGTACACCCTGAGTATTGTTTCTGATTTTGTTTTTGTTTTGAGACTTGATGAAGCTTCAGGATTTAAGTCTTGTAATTAGACAAGGTGGAGATGGTATTTTGAATTATTTATGCAGTGCTCTTTAAAAAGATAAAAAATTAGCTGACAGCTTGCTTATATTCAGATAGGTGGGTAAGATTAATTTTTTTTGATGACAGCACTAGAGCTTCATTAAAATTTCTTAATTAAACTGGTGCAACTAAAAGAAAAAGGCAGCATGTGACTGTGTGTACGTATGCTTGTGTGAGAATAGTACAGTTTATTACAAAGCCAAAATTTTGTCTAAGAGCACAACAAAAAATAGTAATTGTGAATCAGCTAGGTACATAATCCAGGGGGATAATCCATTTAAAGTAAGTAATGGATTGAGCACCTTCAGGCAGTGCTTACGTTGCATGTTTTGTCGGAAGGAAGGTGAGAGCCACCTGAAAAGCTAAGGTTATACTAATGGCTGTCAGTGAAGCAAAGACAGAGACCCAGGTAAATCCTTTTTCAAGTTTCTAAGAAAGTATGTGTGCTTTTGCAGATACTGTAAAAAATGCAGTAGAAACTATATATGTTGAATATGCATATAACATGTTTACATATGGACAGCTTTTATGATTACTTAGGCCCTGATTCTTCCAGTTTTTATGTACTGCTTAACTTCAGCATGTGAATCATTTTTGCACATCAAAGGATTATGAAAGTCACCAAAAAAAAGAGTATAGGTGTTGCACCAGTGGCCATACTGATAAAAAGCAATCCTATACAAGCATACTGCTTTCTGGCTACATTAAACTGGCTTTGAAAATTCTCCCTCATAGGGATGATCTTGGATTTGCAGAAGGCAAGAAAAGATTGACATCTGTAGCTGTGCATAACAGCTTTTCTGGCATGATTAATGGAAAGAGGTCAGCTATGAACATGACATGATGACAAAATCTAATCAGTCTGACCACACATAGGCATAAAATATGAAAAAATAAAGAACTCAGACTGGAGACTTTGAACACTATTGGAAAGCATGCATGAATATTACATTAGTAAAAATACAAGCTTCTTGTCAGTTAACAGTCGTTTAATGTTCATTCATTCATTCACTTCTGGAATGAAACATTTTAGAAGTACTTGTGGAAAATATAAATATGGTATATCCTTGTTTCATAAATTTGTTATAGAGTTTAGGAAACTGGCAGATTTATGCATAATAAAAGTAACTGCAGTGCTTGTTAAAGTGAAGTTTGTTTTGCAAACAGATGTGTTCACTTTTGTCCTACAAGTTTGTAAACAGCTCCATCTTCAGGCATCATTCACTGTGCTAAGGAGAAAAAGGCAACAATTTTATCTACCACATGCTTTCAAAGACCTGTTAGCATTTTACCACTTACACCAGATTTTGTCACTTAAAGCAATGTAATGGTCTCATGTGACCACTTCCCATATAGTTAAGTTGAAAAAAAATTGCTGGGATTGAACCAAGTGTCTAACAAATTAATCCTGTTAGGTCAATGGCAGAGTAGACATGCAAGAGTATATTGATATGTCCAAATATTTCATATCTATAATTTAGTATATCTAAATTAGACTGAAACTGCATTGCAACACTAGAATGTCTTTCTTTCAGCAGATAGACCCCAAAGTGCTGAAGTCAAATAGATTTTTAAAGCATGTATGTGACTAAACAAAAATTAATGAAGTGAGAGAGCACTGAGAAAATGTTAACATGCAGGAGATGAAATACCTAAAAATCTTGTGGAGGGTATATCTCCCAAAATCAGCCCTGCAGAGTGGCCTTTTCACTGTCATTCAGTATCAGAATGAAAGATGTAATTTCATATGCTGGCAGGAGTGTAAATGAGGTGTTCCTTGGATACTGAAAAGAGTGTAATTCTATTGTCCGATGCGTGTTTCTCTTCAGTGCCTGAATAAACCACTGAAATGTATCTAGGAATAGATTTATTTTAATTTTTTTTCCTGCAATATGTTTGAAATAATTGATTTTTTTAATTTGAAAACACTTTGGAATATACTTTACCTCCAGAGTCTCTAGAAGGGATTCTGTTTACATAACAGGATATTTGGTAAAGCATAATATGATAATTTCTAGAATTATAAACTAAACTGAATATATTAGTTTGCCAAATATCAGTATGTTTGGCATTTCAAATGGTCTTTTGTCTTCACAATTATTTCCTATTAATCCTGCTGGTCAGATTACTGTTATTCTGAAGTTTTATGTATGTCTGTGTATTAAATAGACATATGTGATCTGCTTCCATGTGTGTGTTCGTAGGTATACATGAAAGGTCCTTTTGTACAAGCCGTCATTTTTCTCCACCAAACAGACATAAGGCAGATAAAGACCTGTTCCATAAATCTATCACTAGCTCTTTTAGAAGATATAAGTAGGTGTCATTTTCTTACCTTGTTAAAAGGTTGGGGGCATTTCTCATTCAGCTGTAAGTTTTAGACCTAAAAACTATCAGTAAAGTTTTATAAATGCTTGTTAATAATGTTTTACAATAAATACACCAAGAATTCATCCAACAATTTACTTGACAAGTAGCTGTAACTCTGCTAACATATGCACCTTAAAATTATACTCATTGATTAAATTTGAACAAATTTGACCAAATTTATAAAGCAATGTAATTTGGCCAGAGCTATTGTACTTAAGGCAAGTTTTTGGTGTCTGTTTCCTATCCATTTGAAAACTAGCTATCTAAAGAACTTCAGTGTATTTAATGCTTTTCTGAACTGATCATAATCCCACTGGGTTTACCTGAAGTAAGTGAGAGTTTTATTTTAACATTTCATCTCTCTGTGCCTAAAGATACATTTATGCTGCAGAAGATACTAGAGGTAGCAAAGACCTAATAAGCTTTAGGCTTAAAGGTGATAGAGTTGCCTTAGGTCTTTATTCTGAGTAATACAGAAAGAATCCATGTGAGTGTAACTTTATTCATAGTTGTACATTTATTCAGTTGAACACTGAAGTAATATGCAAGCCTTGATGGGAGGAGGCAGAGGAAGAGGGCAAAGCAGACTTGTAAAAGTGCATTGAGTTCATTCATTTTAGTTCACACTCTATGAAAATTCCTAATATTTTGATATTGTTTTTTGATATGTCGATAGAAAGAAGCTGCGTGCAAAAACTTAGTATGGAATCTTGAATTTTATACAGAATATCTATGTAATGAAATAAATGGAGCTGAAAGCAAGACATTATTTCTACAGAAATACTTAAGAGAAATAAATGGAAGTTGTTGACATTTTCAACTATTTCACCAAAACCTGATTTAAAGTCCAGGTCTTTACCTTTAGATTTCACTGGAGCTTGATTCAGCTCTTCAAAAACTGAGAATACAAAAGATGACACACATGATACGTGCATTGCTTCTTTAAAACCAATAACACACAAAGAAACACTCCATTTCTTCAGGATTCTAATTTTACCATCTCTATCCATACATGGCGAGACTTATTAAATTAATGGAACTATTTTTAATCTGAAAATGGGAACATTTTTGTATAGCTTACTAAACAAGTGTGCTCTATTTCCCCCACACACCACACCCCAAAATACTACATCTACTCTTTGTGCCAGAAGCCAAGGAAACTGAGTGTTTATAAGAAAGTACTATAGAAGGTACGGGATATGGACCCAATAATCTGTATGCAAATTAAATACATGCCTAGAGATGTCATTCCAAAACCTAGTACGGTAAAATCCTGGCTTCTCTGAAGCCTGTAAATTTCCATTTATTTAATGGAGCCTGGATTTACTGTACATAATTTTCTTGCTTGTATTATTGAAATTCTGACCAAAGCTATAGAATTGTAGAGGATGAAAGTATTTCTACATTGATGATATAAGTAAAGCATTTATTTGAAAGGTGGATCTGTAGTGGAGTATTTTGTGTTTTGTTTGGACAGTGGGGTTCCAAAAACTTTTGTTTCTCTACGGAGCCTATAGGACTTTTATCAAAGGTGATAGTAGGATTGTATTAGTTTTTATTAGAATAAATATTGTATAATTATTAGAGTTCATTGGAGTTTAATTAAAATATTGGAGTTTAGTTAAGTTACTTCAATAAGAAAAGCGAATTCATTGTAGTCATTAGAAAAGGTTACCCATAGTGTATAGATTATGTATCTAACTAGCACTGAATTGTTCTTCTGGGGAGTATCCCCTAGCCTCTCTGTGACTCATCTGCTTTAATTGGGTGTACAAACAAAAAACATTGTGGTAGGGTTGCTAAACCGGTTAGTTAATTCTCTGTAGAGTGCTTCAACTATAGTATTGCAGATATGTGCTGTAACATTATTGTCACAACATGGGATGGGTTCCCTAGCAAGCCAGCTGTCACATACCAGAAATAATTCTGCAATGCCATACAAATCTGTGGCCTTGTGATCATTTAGGAAGCCAGATTCATCAGCCAAAGCAACGAAGAAATTTCTTATGGCAGGCAAAACTTTTTCACATGAGAAGTTAGCTCCTCAAAAAACCTTTCTTTAAAAAAAATTAAAAAGGCAAAAGCTTTTTGTGGAATTATGATCTAACTCATACAGTTTCTGTAATTTTTATATCAATGTGTCTCTTAAATTACTGGTCTGATCATATATTTCCAAGTAATAAAAGTTGTGTGTTTGGTGAATATTATTCTAAAATTATTATTTTGGTGAATTATTCTAAAATAATCTGAATATTCTTCCATATTATTTGATTATTTTTTTAAAAGAAAGTGGGATATAACTCTTCTGTGCGCCCTTCACAAGGGAATCTAGAGGAAAAAATAATCACCAAAGTGGCTTGTGGCTATCTCAGACCAGTAGCTGCTAATCCTAAATTGTGCTTCCATATATAACTATAGGAAGATTTTGACCTATGTCAGCATAAAGCTTGGGTTTATTTGAATCTTTAATTTAGAATATTCTGACTGAAAAAGTTGCTTAGATCAAAGGGTCAGGGTTGAACACAGCTCCAATTCAGATTATTGCTTGGAAGAGCTCAGAGTTACTGAAGATCTGCAGTCTTCAGCGGGAGATGGGTTTAATTCCATAATTTTGCAGATATTCTTTTGTAGCCTGCTGTTTTGCTTGCTTGCCTTCTCTTTTATTCTCATTAATAAAGTCAGAAGTAAAAACTCCCTTGGATATTCTCTCCATAGGCTTGCACAGTTGACAGTATTCCTTTATAAATCATCTCTCTATGTAAGCTTTCTTTTTGGTTCCTTGAAAGGGGTTTTCCAGCCTGTCTGGTGACGCATGTGGCACATTGCCAAGCAATAATGGAAATGAACCCATCAACTCATGGTTCCCTTCCCAGGATAATCTGCTGCCCCATCTGCGTGTTTGCAGCAAACTTCTGCAACATCTGCCCAATGGTTATTATACAATCCATTTAATATATTCTAGAGGAGCCATAACCACCGTTGTGCCTAGATGGGATACCAATAAGGCCTCTGCAGACATGCCAGAGCAGCCTCTCCAGGGGACTGAATTCAAGCCAGATTCACCATAGTCAGTTAAGTACACATTCCTTTGGTACATGTGTGGCTAATCTACTTTTAATTGAGCTCCATTGTTTTCATATATTTAGCAAACAAACGTGCATAGGTGCAAAAGCTGCTGCTTGTTGACAACACAAACAATATGCAGCTTGCTGGAGTTCTGGACAGGCATCCTTGGCAGTAGATGTGGTAAAGCGTATTTAATGTGCAGACATATTTCTTTGTGCTTTTTGCCTTTTTCTGGGTTTGTTTTGTTTTTTTAACATTTCCTGGATCTTTGTGTCCCAGTGGCCTATTCTGTGTGATTATCACAGCTGAGTGTAGGTGCAAACACAAGGTCTTGCTCCACGCAGAGACATCTGTGTGCCAGAATTTTTATAGGGTATGAACCGGGTTTTGGTTTGGTTTGATCTCCCTTTTTTGATTAATATTGAACCTCTTTAGGCTGGGCTAAAAAGGCAGGGTTCTGCTGCCGTGATGACTCTTTTATTGCCTTACTGGGAACAGAGGCATGTCATTCACTTTTCGCCTGCCTTTAAAAGAACAAGCATGCTATATTTTACTCTCCCTATTGTTATTCAATAGTCAGCATGTGATATTCAGAGAAACCTTGACATCCTTGCTTGGTGTATTAAATACTGGCTGACTGCCAGAAGAATGGGGCATTCCAAAACAAAGTTCAGTCATCTACTTCCCTTTCTTGGAGATGTTTTCAATTTGCTTTGTATTGCCTGTAAGGTGCCCTGGGAAGAAATGTCCACATCAGGGCCAGCACCTTGTTCCTGCTGCTGAGGGATGAGAGATGTTTGGGGCAGTTGCTGGATCAGCACTTTGCTTGAACTCATCAAATATCCCCTGGAAGCACAGGAAGACTGCTCAAGGGCCATCCACCTTCCTACCAAGCCCAAACCTGTTCCCACTTTGGCACTGCAAGAAGGATAGTGTGGTTTGTTGGCAGACAGTGGTCTCCTCACTCCTTCCCTGGAGAGCAGTGCAAAAGGTTTCTACTGGCTGAATAATCTTTGCTATACACATTTTTAGATGGCAGCTCTTCTCCTGGCAGGTGGTTATACATCTGTAATCAACCTCACTGTGCTTAATATACCCCAGTATTATATTCCTGACTGGGAATGCTCTCAGCCCATCCTCTTTGTGGTGGGGGATGCTGCATCCTTTTATCAGGATGCTGTCCTTCATCTTACCTAAGTCTCAAAGTGACATCTAGTGGAATACCTAGTCTCCGTGGGGAAATTTAATTAAACCGCAGTCCCTTTATACCAGCACAAATATTGTGAAGGAAAACAACTCAACTCCTTTGACATTTTTACAAATAGGTTCAGTGGAAACTGCTGTGTTTACTTTAACTGACATTTGTTTTTTCAGTCAATTATCCCTCAGCCTTTTTTTCTTCCATAATTTATTACATGCAGCTCAGCCATAATAATAAATACAAAGTTGTTTCCCCTTTCTGTTGTTGTCTTGCAGACTGCACTATGAACAAATGAAATAAAAATGAGTCCCCATAATCTCCCTTGCTTTCCCATCTCTGTGGTAGCTTCTAACTATTTATTATGGATGCTAGCAGTCTCATACAGAGCAGAGCTTAATCCCAAATGTGAACAGATGATTACTCGGTAACTCTTGTATTTTTAACTCATGGATGGGTCCTGCTCTAGACTCCATTAAAGACACTGAGAGTTTTGGTTTTGTTTTACTTCAGTGGTCTTTGGAGCAAGCCCTTTAAACATGAGACTTAAACACAGCTTTTAGCCAGATGACATCTTTCTGACTTGTTACTCTATCTGAACTAAAAGACAAACGCTTCATGATGCAGTTCTTTACCTCTCACTTGTAAATTTGTTCAAGAATTTCAGGAAATCCTTAGAACACTCAATAGAAAATCTGCCACAAAACCCAGTTTATAAAATGAGGGCTCTTATAATGGGGGTGGAATCAGAAAGCTGGACCTCTGCAAGGATTGCCATTGACTTCAATGCTTGTATTGTAGCCAGAGCTGCAATGACAAATTATTTTTCTATTTCTTCAATCAAAAGCTGCCGGAATAGAGAAAGAACATGATGTTTTTTCTTTTTGTTGCTGTTTAAGAATTAAAATACTATGTTTGCAAGGGCAGAGCATGTTCCTCACAGCTCATAGGCATTGCAGCATCTGCACTTTAAGCCATTCAAGAAAACACAGAGAAACAACAGAGCATACTGTACACTCATTTAATCCACCAAGTACCGTCATGCTGCTACTTTTCTTTGTGCACAAAATTATTTTGATCTTTAAAAAGTTTCATCAAAGCAACCTAAAATCTTCAGAGGGTCAGTTTCTCTGGAAGTGCTTCCATATTCTGAACAATTTAAATCCTACCAGTTGAAAGCTATTTTTCTTCCTTTATTCTTCATAAAGAGCAAAAGGAGCACCTCGAGAGCTACATAGAGGTTTTTATTCCATCTGGGAAGCTCATCAGCCATCCACAGAAAAAGCTATTTAGAGTAATGGTAAATAAAGATGTGAACGTTTGGAAAGCTGAATCCACTGGAAAGGAGTTATTTTTCAAAGTCATTTGCAATATGGCTTTTTGCTATTACTACAGTGAATCTGTGACGTATCTGATGATTCTATAAAAATCCTTTAAGTTCAGTCTCCCAAATAATCAGGAAAACAGGAGGACAAAGTAAGAAAGAAGGAAGGAAAAGAGATAGGAAATCAATATAAAAATCAGCTTCATTTTATAAGGACATAACAGTGTCCTCTTTTAATTCCTTGTGCTTTAAAGTTCATGTCCATCTAGCTTAGAAATGCTTCTTTCCCCTAAAATGCTTTGCACAAAAATATGTAGAAAATCAAGCAGTAAGAGGGATTCCTTTTCATCAGCTTGGAGAACTGTTTAATTCATAGAAGTGTTAATTGGGATATGCTGGGAAATGCTCTTCAGATGACAGTTGTCCATGTGGGCCATAGATTTACTTTGATTTCTGCAATAAGTTCCACAGATGTCAATGGAAGGGGCTTGGTATGTCTCTTGGAGAAGCCGAAAAAGGCAAAGAAAAGGAAAATTAAAACTTGAACTAAAAATGTGTTATGGATTTACTGCACTGTCTTTCCTATGAGTCTGTTTTTCTGGGTCTGATACAAAACCTGTTTTGTACCAGGAACAGATGAAGAACTCCTTTTAGTCTTGACTGACTCCAGTGGGACTTAAAAGAAATCCTGTAACTTACATTAACTTAAAACCAAAGCAGAAGACTAATTGAGGCATGTATCTTTAAGTATGTAACACATGATACGCGCAGTCACACCTTTGCTAATGTGAACTCCAAAATCAACTTTTTAACCAGAGAGGTAGGCAAAGGATATGAGTGCAACCCAACACATCAGTGAAAGCTTGAGCAGATAGTTCTGCTCAGAGGAAAGAAGGGAGGAAGCTCAAAGGCTAAGGTGGTCATCCAGGGTAGAACACTGAAGTAGAGCAGTCAAAAAGAAATCATTAGTCTGCATTACCACATTTCTTTTGACATTTAAATACTGCTCAAAACAGTTTCTCTTTCTTTCTTCCTTTTTTTCCCACTTTGACTTGTAAAAAAGTGGGCCAGCTTTTGAAAGGTTGATTTCATTGGAAATTAAGCATTTGAACAGCTCTAAAAATCTGATCCAGAAAGATCACCTCCAGTGACATTTTCAAGCTGCTGCAGCTTTTGTGAAAAGATGAGCTCAAACTTTGAAATTGAATTGCTACTTCTGGATTTGTGAAATGATGTAACCTTTTTTAATGAGATCCTATTTGATAAGGATATTTTTCTTAGTTTTCAGTTTAAGGTAATGTGATTGAATGTATTCACTGAGACAGGATTTTTAAATTAAACATTTCTGATTACCTACAGAAATATAGGAACGAACGGTCATTCCTTCAAACGTGTTCCAGAGTAAGGGCCAGATCCTGACAGTTCATCTTAAGCTATAGACTGGTAACAACCTTCTGAGTATGATTCTGGCCCTGGTATCAAAGAAAAATGACCAGTCAAGAAAGAGCTACACCTGCATTTGTCAATAAGAAGTTTCTTCAGAGGAGCTGGACAAGCATGTGACACAGACACTGCTGCATATGATTTCAAATTTCCTGAGGAACAGCTTACTTTTGACCACCAGCAGGGTTTCTTTGTTTTTCATTAGCGCATGGCTACAGCTCTCCATGTAACCATATCCAGATTGCTAATGAAAAAATATTGTCTGGAGTGGCATATATAATCTGGAGACTAAGGGTATAATGAGGGTAGGAGGCAATATATCGACCTGTGCCATGTACTGAGTGTCTTTGTTACTCACACTGCTGCCACAACTGAGCCTATATTGTGCTGCTTTCTGCGGCAGATGAGTGCAAAACTCTGCCTCTAGGTGAAGTTTCCATAGACCAGTGTTTTTGCAGCCTTCAAGCCCTTTCATCTTTCGTCTTTCCTTTCTTTTTTCTTCTTTTTTTTGATTCTGTGCCCTACCATTACTACTGAAAATTTAATTGAATTCTAACTAACTTAATAGGAAAACCACAGATCCTTACAGTCTGTGAAATGTGATACATCACAACAAAATTGCCTCCATTTTTCACATCCTGCTCCAGTCACTACTGATGCTTATCATGTACTGTAATAATTTTTTGTGAGGACTGTCAGATTTTCTGACATGGTTCTGTGCAACAAAAGCTATATAATAAGGCAGGCTGGGCTGTGGATAGAAACAAATCACCTGTTACTGCATGTATGAGCACAAAACCAGATATTCCTGCACAACTACAAAACCAGTGTGGTGCAAACATGGGATAGATCCTACTTAAAACCTGAATAAAATTGATTCTGATGACCTGAGGTCCTCAGAACTCACTGTTCATTTTACCCATGACAAATGCCAGTAAAGCTGTTGCTCTTGTGAAATACACCATGTACTTTTAGGGTGCTGTCCAGTTTTTTCTTTGCTTTCCCATACATTTCAGACAAGGTTTTATCTATAAATGCCTCCTTGCAGATCAGAACGCACCTTGTTCTTATGGTGGAGTAAAGCTGATGCTCAGGGTACAGGGGGAGAAGGAGCAGAAGAGGGAAGCAATTATTCTCTCCATACATAGACACTTCCTCCTTCTCTTCCACCCCTTAGAAGCACAGGAAGTTCATCCTCAAACCATATGGTACCTAGAGATACACTGTGAGTCTTGGGGGAATGCCAGGGCCCAGCAGTACCCTCAGGGGCCAGGGCACCCTTCACCTCTCCTCCTCTCTGCAGCTTTCCATGGCACAGTTTCCTTCATGAGTTTCCTTATCACACTTCTACCAGTGTGCCTCCTTCGTGGCCTGCAACACCTGTGCTGCATTACAGGGCAGGAAACAATACCCACACTGAGACAGGCAAACTGTATTTCATTTGTCAGCCTCTCTCAGCTCCAGAAAAGCCACTGGAATCAATCCGCTATGCAGCTTTTGATAGCCTGTTACTGAGAGGCTGGCTGGAGGTACTGGGGGCACCCCAGGAAGGGTTACCTCAAAGCCCTTCTATTGAGATTTGAGAGCACCCAGTTATGTTTGAACTGAGTAACAATAATTATTTCATTGCTGTGATGTGCTGTTTCTCCCTAAGCTATCCACTGGCAATGATGTAATCAAAGTCAAACTTGACATGGAATTGGCGGACGTACAATGGTTTGTCTGCTTTGGCATTTGAGATTCACTTTGTTAGTAGGACCTGCTTATAATTTAAAATATATGATTTCCTTCAAAGTGGCATAGTTTTGAAAAATAGCATGTGATGCACTAATAAATTATTCAGTCTTCTGAACAGGCTACATGAAAAGCACATTTTTCCGTCTGCATCTGGCTAGGCATTTGCAACTGTTTCTCTTGGATCTGTACCGCAGCACACTTAGCCATGATTTTGTGACCTCCAGGAAGGATTAATGCAATATGTTGTGCATGGGGCTGCTAGTGAAGGTCACTTGGAAATGTAGGCTAGTACAACATGTGGCTGCCCACCTGCTCAGGGCTGCTAGCTGCAGAGAGTGTGGTGTTCTGCGTCTCCAAACCATAGTGAGCTCATGCACTGCAAACAACAAGCAGAAGGCCTGCTTCCCTTCTACTCTTACTCCAATCAAGTGTTACGCGGCTCAGTGTTGCTGGGTTTGCTGGGGTTATTTCTCATAGACCAGTAATAGGACACTTATAATTGCAATGCAGCTTATGAAAATCTGAACATGAGACCACTGAAATGGTTTTTTGTGGAGGAAAAGGAGAACCTGCTTTATCCTCTGGTAATAGGGGGATCCTTTATCATCCCTGTCAAACTCACAGGAGGGGTCAGTGCTACTCACCCACTGACAAAACCTCAACCTTTGTGCTTTGATTCACTCTCCAGAAATCAGTTTGGATTAGACACTAGTTCTTTTTGGTGGGAAAAAGATGAGATCAGCTGCAGTGCTCAGGACCCCAGTCTAAACCCAAGACATTCTTAGAAGAGGGACATCAGGATGGTGTTAGTCCAAGAGAACTGAAACGTGTTGGCAGCCCAAGACACCTTTTTACTTTCTCTTTTGCCTGTGAAACAGTGACCAAAATGGTCTCTGTACCTTTAAGCATACTGAGTTTAATAGGCAGGTGTAGTCTGCTGTTAGGCAGAAGATAAACAGTGATGATACAGACTGAAAATAAAGCCACACAAAACGTTTTATTTTTGTGACAAAAGCTGCTCAGTGTGCCAGAAACATAACCATGGTCACATTCAGCTAAAATATATGAGGATTTGAATGCCCTGGGCCTTAATTTTGATGAAAGACTTTTGCATACCACCAAAAAGAGAAATAATCAGTACTGCCTAGGGTCTGGCATCAGTGAGGCTCGAAACGGTTTCTTTGCCAAGATAAATACATCTTCCGTAACTTAGGATAGGCTACATGTCTAATGTGTTGGTACTAGAAGAAAATGAAAATTGGGCATGTTTAGACTAAGATGAGAAGATTGAGTCCTACGTGACGAGGAAAAGGTGCATGTTCTTGTTAACCCTGACAAATCTGAGAAGTAGGAATCCTCATTAAATGTAAGAAAATGATAACAACAATAAGGAAAAGCTATTACTTGAATTATACCCTCCTGTTATTTTAATGTGCCATTTAGTAGGTGTATTAACACAGGCCATGAACAAATATGATATCTTGCACTTTGGCTAGATATATCAGGCACAGATTTAAATGGAGAAAGGTGGGGAAGTGTGTCACCTCTCTCTCCGCACCACCTACATCACCACACTGGAGGAAACATAAACAGTGCAGTTAAAATCATGCCATTGCATCCCAATTGAGACAACTGGTCATTAGCCCTTGGCCTTCTATGGTCCTCACTTCCTTCTGTCCAAGCACAACACTGCCAAGTGTCTCCTGCTTCAGCTCCTCGTCCACAGTATGGAAAGGCTTTGTTAGTCCTTCCCATAAGGGCAACCCAGTTTCAAAAGGAACATCCAGAAAGACATAAGCACTCAGTCATTAGCACTGCTGTCTTTCCCTCTTATGAGACCTGCCCGTGTATGGATCGATATGCAGGATCTCACACACACGGGGAAAACAACTTGAGTCACTTGGTCATATGTTCTCCTGGACTCATCTGCTGCTCCTCCTGGCTTTCATCCATCCCTGCACAAAACAGACCTCATAGACAATAAGTCTTTTTCTGGCTCTCCTGTACGCAAGCAGCATATATTTGTGATAGAGGTGACTCTAGTGAAACTTGGGAGTGAAGAAAACTCATGGAAATAAGTCTGAGAAAGGGTCTTGCCAAGCAGAAGCAGTTACAGCCCTAATAATGTGGGGGTTAAGGAACACAACTTCTGTCATCTTATGAGCAGTGAAGCTCATGTTGCCCATGTTGCTTAACTCAGCCCTTCACTGTGCGTCAGCAGATAGCCAAAGGATGATATTTCGCAGCTCTGCAGTAGCTAGGCTGACCTTTTGCAAGGCTCTTAACCTTGAGCTAATAAGTATTGTCCTTCAAGGGGTAAAACATTTAAGTGCAGCTGTTTACTATTTACACAAAGGGACTGACATGTGGGCCTTCCCATCACGCAGTTTGGCCTATGTGAACTTTGTTCAAAAAAAAAGAGGAAAATAAAGTTCGGATTTTATTACATTTGCAACTCACAGAGGGCAGACTGTCCTCAGCTGTCACTCGGCAGCTTTCTTCAGCTTTGCTCATTGTCAGAGACAATATTAATTATTTCAGCCATATTCTGTTCCATTTATTGTTCAACACCAAACCAAGAGAAATGAACACTGACGTAATGATTGATCATGGAGCTGGGGGTTGAAAGTGAAGGCTAGAACTGTTGGGCTGTGTATGGAAAGGGTTTGGGTTTTTTTCCTTTTTTTCAGATGATAATATATTGTTTGTGAATGGGTTATTTATTAGAGCCATGTGTAGCCTAAAAGGTTTGTAAAGATGATTACTAAAGCATATCCATATGTGGAATGTGTGTGCATATTTGTAAGCTTGGCAATTTGTCCAGATTTTTTTAAGGTTTGTAGAAAAAAGGTTTCTGTCATTGTGTGGGGTTATTCTTTTTCTTAATAGTAGGCAATGTATCTTCAAAGCTGTTGTGCTTTGCATAACTTATGCTTTAGTTCTGATGTCAGCTGCATATGTACTGTTGTATACTTCTAAAATGATGAATAATCTAAAAATTTGATAGTCTGGCATCAAACTTAGCAGAAAATTGCTTCTTTGCCAGCATATCATATTCTCCAAATATTTTATTAGATCACATACAGACCTCTTAATATATCTGTGTTAGAAGGTAATAAAAACTGGGCATGACTGAACTACTGTTGGAGATCTGAGTGCTTTATCACAATTAAAATTGTCATATTTTTGTTCAATTTTGGCATCCATGGGTACCAGATTTTTCTTGAAGAATATTTTGGGCACATCACACTGTCTTGTGAGTTTTGGAAAGAGAAGCAGTGGAGACTCAGACACCACACAAATGCTCTCGTTTCCTGCTCTTAACTGGTGGATCTAAATGCAAAGCAGTTGCCCCTTTGTAAGCAGAGAAGTTTAACAATAACACTGGTGGGGCTCAGATCAGAACTTTTTTTGTCATATGTTCCAAGACACTACAAACGTTAACAGGAATGGGTTCGGTTGGGTCTGACGGCATTAAATCAGGCCTTTACAAGATCTAAGCATTGCACAAAGAGGAACGTCCTGTGGAGGCAGGCTGCTATTTATTAGTCTCATTTTAAAGGAAATGAAGAAAGTGGCACAGACAGGTGCTCCCTAGCAAGGCAGCACAAACATAAAAGGAAATCCGTGATCTGATACTGCAGAGAGGAAACAGGCTTGTAACTCAACATGGACAATAGTTAACTAGTGGAAAGAAACTCCAGTACTAGTGCATGCAGATGAATTCAGGCCCAGGGTTTGGTTGCTACTCCCCAGTATGGGGAGATGTGCAATGATATGCAATGGTAGGCAATGATCTCTCCTCACTGCTGTTCAGAGCTGTGCAAATGCACTAGCCTTGTCTCCTCCAGGTGTCCATAGCAGAACTATGCTGTTACTCTGTGCATCGCCCCATCGCCCCATCCATGTGTCAAACTTTTCTGTGTATATTTTCCAGTGCATGAGTAAATGTCAAAGTAACAAAAGAAACAGGTAAAAGCAAGTTGGGAAAACAGTCTCAGATCCTTTCCATGTAGTTGAGGGTTTTATTTCACAAATAAGGATGTGATTAAATTATGCACAGAGTTAAGTGCCTTGTTTTATCAAGGCAAAAAAATTTATTTGCAGTATTCATGTAAATGAAGGCAATGATCATTTAAATTCATTTTCAGGTTGCCAGAATGCCTCAGTGGTTTGGACTGGGATTAAGAAAGATCAGAAGGTCATGTCACAAACACGCCAAATATATAAAATACAGGTTTACTAGAGAAAAAGATCTAGTAAACAGACCAATCTGAAACTCAATGAGAAACTTAAAAGGGATTTGGGAAGTCAAACACTGGAAGCTATGATTTGCTTCTCATGTTAAAAATAGCACCTCCTTCACATCTCTTTAGGATCAGGCTTATTTCAAACACTTCTACTTTGTGTAGACTATTCTGTGGAAAAATATTTCATATATTAATTTTCCTTTAGGTGGACACTTCAGCTGCAATAATACAAGAGCACATTTCCTGCAAAAACAGGCTGAGTTGAAGTTGTTCAGCCTGAACAAGAGAAGGCTCCAGGGAGAGCTATAGCCGCTTTCCAGTACCTAAAGAGGGCTGACAAGAAATCTGGAGAGGGACTTGTTACAAGGGCATGTAGTGACAGGGCAAGAGGAAATGGCTTTAAACTGAGAAAAAGTAAATTTAGAATAGACATTAGGAAGAAGTTCTTCACTGTGAAGGTGGTGAAACACTGGCACAAGTTGTCCAGAGGAGCTGTGGCTGCCCCATCCCTGGCAATGTTCAAGGCCAGGTTGGATGGGATTCGAGCAACCTGGTCTGGTGGAAGGTGTCCCTGCCCATGGAAGGGACGCAGAAACTAGATCGTCTTTAAGGTCTCTTCCAACCCAAACCATTCTATGATTCTATGATTAATTCTACATCAAATCTATGGCTTATGCTCATGAGAGTTTTGTATTATAGGCAATTGTGGAAAAGAAATATTCAGAAACATGGGAAGCATTTAATTCCTAAAATGTGCAATGAATGTCCTGGGAAAACATTTCCAGTGTCTTGTCAGTGATGAGGTTATTTTTCTTCAGGTAATGGTTATTTTGGGGAGCAATTTAAATATTTAGAATGAGTAACAGCAGTGAATGGGTACACGGAATAACTGTAGATTTTTATAGCTGAAAGTTATGAAAACATATAACCTGGTTCTGAGTTTTCAGCCTGGTTGTAACTAGTCTACAATTTTTGGAGGAGCATTATGGGGAGTTTTGCAGTGATTGTGGGTGTGATTAATGCCAGTTTAAAAGTCTTCAGAGCTGGCTTGTTTCATTTTAGTCAAAGATCAGCAATGGTTACACAGGGTTTAAACCATCACTGAGTACTTAAAAATTTCTCACCAGATGTCTGAATGATTATGTTTTGTGGTCTGATATTTAATTGGGCATATAAGCAGTATCAATGGCCCTAAGATTCTTTGTGTTCACAGAAATGTGAAGCAAATCCTTACTAAATTCATCAAATTAAATCCTTGATACACCCCATTGCATATTCTCTTGCAGTGTGAAAAATTTACCATTCTGTTTTTGTCTTAGACTATTAATTCATCAATCACCATTTACTTTCATAACGTTTTGCTTTGTGACTAAATAGGACTTCATTAAATCCTTTAAATTAATTTGGGCTCATTTGTGTTAAATTATAGCAGCTTGTCTTTTGTACACTGTGATGTGGACATGCAGAAGACATATTGCTGGCTACTACAGTGTAATACTTGATCAACTGCTCCTCCCTCCAGGCATTTGTACTTTCTGTCTGAACTTTTATTACTGCCTGTGAAATTACAGCAATCCCATTAATGCCTGACAAATGTCTTTGTTCTCCTGGAATTGTCACTATATGTTGATCTTCTCCCAGCTGCTGGTTATGTAGCTCCCAGCCTTTGCCAATTGTCTCAGACGCAGATCTGGTTTTATTTCAGTTAGATGGAGGACCCAAAGTTCTCCAGCATTATATCAAGATGCTTCCCTGTCTCTTCTATGCTGTGCATTGAGTCCTCATGTTTCCTCTTGGCTTAGGTGGCTTTGTGTGCTGGGGCAGAGGTGTAACAAGATTGCTTCTGAAATGTTTTCACAAATTCTGTTAGTCATCCATTCTGATTTACCATTACTTCCAGTATGAACTATAATCACTATATCCACTTCTCCCTTACGTACCACTCCTCCAGCATGCATGTATGATTTATTTTATTTGCTTTGCTGACAGTTAAAGGTTCTTGGCATTTGAGAAAGTAAGTGTTAGCACTCCCAGCCCTGTGATCATCAAATACAGGTAAGTATTCCCCTGCAGATATTCAGGGAGAGTTCTGTTTCTTGCTATCTAAGTTGATAGGGTTGCAAACATAAATACAATATAAACATATGTTTTGAAAGAAAGGACGAGCAACTTCTTCCTGTTTCCACTGCAAATTGTATGTGAGAATGTCTGTCCCGTTACCAGTAGTTTTTGAAAACACACCACCAGATTTTTTTCATGAAAATGATGTATCATTTGATTGTAGCTACCTCTGTCAGAGAATTATATTAGATAAGGAAGAGTATTGGGTAGTATCATAATCTATGAATGCTTGAAAAGGGATCATATTTGACATATCTCAGAGGAACGTAACATAGTTACAAGGTCAAATTTTGGTATCTACTGTGTTACTGGGAGGCCACCTATCCTTTCGGTGTCTCAGTAGGCATTCCATTTTTACAGAAGTGCATCTTCAGCAGGGTGACAAACACCAAAAGCAATTAAATTCAAAACATGTGAGATACAAAGGTCTTACCAGTGAATTAGTTTACTTTTTGTGGCTATGTTCTGTACTGCAGGTCTGAACCAAAATGACGTGGCAGGTTTTTTCCTATATCCTGATCTGATGAGGACAGACCACTCCTGGTTGCCACATCGTGATTTCTTGCTCTGCCTGGTTTTGCTGAGTTGTAATGACTAAATTTTAGGGCCACTGAAGAAGCGGGGTTGAGAGAGAGTGAGACAGAGAAAATGAGGAGTCATCCTAAATCTGTAAGAGATGTGTAGTCATCAAAAGGTGAGGAGAAAGGAATGAACTATGTGATAATATCTAAAAAGCATTTGAATGAAAGCAGAACTTCGCACTTCTCCCTCCCTCAAGTTGTTTCACATCAATTATTTGATTTCATCTTTACTGACTGACTGTTTCAAAATTGCCTTCCGAGTAACCACAGAGTGTGTACACATACTTGGGCTGCACCACACTTTGCTAGACACCAGTATGGGCAATGCTTCGTAAGGGATGTGCTGGCTGGAAAGGCCTATTGCTTTGGATGCATATGTGTGCAGGCTAACTTGACTGAGGCACTATTGTTTACTGAATGAATGGCTAATAACCACAGGATATTTCTAATTAAAAAAATAAAAATCTGATTGTATTTAGTAACTTGGTAACAGTTCCAAAGGTGTCTGTGAAGAAGGATGATAATAGATACAGCTTTGCATTGTGTCAGTGAAGAACAGGAACATCATTATCTGTCTCTATCAAATAGCATACTTTTCACAGATTCATAGAATAATTCAGACAGCATGGACCTCTAGTCACCTTGTTGAATCCGCTATTTAAAGAAGAGACTGCCTTAAGTTACTCAGGGCCTTGTCAGTCAAGCTATTCCTCTTCTAAACTTCTTTAAGAGAATGTCTTTGAATAATTTGCTGTAACAGAGCAGGGTACTCTCTAAAGAACTCAAGAACTGGTAAAACTCACACACTGGGGAACTGGTTTTATTCATTATTATCCCGAGAAATGGTTATTCCCAAATGGCATAGAATCATAGAATAGTTAGGGTTGGAAAGGACCTTAAGATCATCTAGTTCCAAACACCCTGCCATGGCCAGGGACACATCACACAAAACAATCCCACCCAAGGCTCTGTCCAACCCGGCCTTCAACACCGCCAGCAATGGAGCATTCACAGCATCCCTGGGCAACCCATTCCAGTGCCTCACCACCCTTACAGTAAGGAATTTCTTCCTTATATCCAATCTAAACCTCTCCTGCTTAACTTTGAACCCATTACCCCTTGTCCTATCACTACAGTCCCTAAAGAAGAGACCCTCTCCAGCATCCCTATAGGCCTCCTTCAGATATTGGAAGGCTGCTATGAGGTCTTCACGCAGCCTTCTCTTCTCCAGCCTGAACAGCCCCAACTTTCTCATCCTATCTTCATACGGGAGGTGCTCCAGTCCCCTGATCATCCTCTTGACCCTCCTCTGGACTTGTTCCAACAGTTCCAGGTCCTTTTTATATTGAGGACACCAGAACTGCACACAATACTCCAAG
>JANRGW010029232.1:7540-29179 GCA_024733675.1 Psilopsiagon aymara
GGCCACAAGTCAAAAACACAGTGCTGCACCAACTAGTAAGAAGGAGAAAAATGACTGCTACTGCTGAACCCATGACAATGGAGAAGTTCAGGTCAGATATAAGGAAGAAGTTCTTTATTGTGAGGGTGGTGAGGCACTGGAATGGGTTGCCCAAAGAAGAGGCAAATGCTCCCTCCCTGGTGGTGTTCAAGGCCAGGTTGAGCAGAGTCTTGGGCAACATGGTCTAGGGTGAAGCATCCCTGGGGGTTGGAACTAGATGATTTTAAGGTCCTTTCCAACCCTAACTGTTCTATGATTCTGTGCTTGAAGAGTCACTGACTTGTGGGGCTGTAGTGCCTTCTCTGTCCAGGAAAAAAAGAGTAACACTCCCTTTTTCTTTCCAACACTACTGCAACAGAATAGTTTCTGTGCAGTTTTTCAAATGTCCAACTTGCAGTTTGGGGGCCCAGACATGAATGACTTTAGAATCTGTTGTGTGTCTTAGGACAAGTTACAGACCCTTGGAAGAGATTTTAGGTAAAATAGGCAAGAATTTACTGACAATCCATAGCTTATTGGATTCCTCCTTGTAAGATCTCGTGTACAGCACTGAGGATTAATTATTTAATTTTTGATTCAACTCTTCTCTAGAAAAATTTATTCCTTAAGATGTGAGTAATGTAAATTACCTCACTGGCTCAAAAAGCATCAAACCCGGTTTTTAAAGTGGGTATTGCTGGGCAGAGAATGTTGTTATTGGATTTTAATTATAGGGCAATATTTTTCTTAAAAAAAAATGAAAAGGTGCATTCAAACCTTTAGTATCTGATGGAGAATGGAAGCAGTTAATTAAGATAAACACTTTGGGTCTGAGATTTGTAAGGCCTTTCAGATGAAGGACTTAGGTAGAATTGGAAGCAGGTATTTTATGAAGCTGTTTCCTGTCTTGCAGTTCTCCCTTTGAACTGAGATGGAAAGGGGATGTTGATCCCTTCTCAAGGGCTCTGTAAGACATTGCTGCTATCTTGTGAACATCAGTGATTGTGTCCTTCAAAACATCTGGCTGGGGCCATGCAGCTGTGGTAGCTTGCAGAAAGAAGCAAGGGTATTTGAGAGCCTATGGGCACTTATTTTACTGCTCCTCTTGCTCTGTTAAGGCACTAATCTTCCTTTGCTCTGCAGATTACTATGCCATTCTTCCAGATTTTGCCAGCTGCTACCAGGTATAGTGCTTGAGAGGTCAAGAATCACATGAAAACACAGTCTCATCAAAACATCCCTCCATCTGTTTGCAAATGATATTTGTATTTCCTTGCTTCTGAGTACTGCCTCCCTTTTGGGCTGTGAAAGAGGCAGGGGCTGAGCCAGTACAGCCCCATACTGGAAGGAGACAAGGGCCCTGCTACATCATGAGAGGCTTGGGGGTAGAGGTGTCATCTTCCAGTAGCGGGACTGAGAAGACAGTGAGGGGCACAAGGTGTATTTGGAAGGAGTGTAGGGGGAAACAGGAGGAATGAAGCCAGGTTGGCCTGCACCAGTCACTCACTGTGGTCCCTGGGGAAAAGCATTTTCCTTCTGTTTCCCACTGATATTTGTACTCAAGGTTGAAGCATTTGGGTGGAGGTGATTGGTTTACTGCAAAGAGAATTCTCATTGTTAACCTGGTATTAACCATGGGCTGTGAGAGGGATGATGACTGTCACTTGCCTGGTAAGAAGGAATTGTGCAGTGGAAGGTGACATCATCAACTAAAAGAAGTTCAGCGAGTTCCTTCCTCTCTTGATTTAAAACTTGTTGCTTCACACAGGTTGAAACAGTGCTCTGGGAAGAGATTGAAGGGTTGAATGAATGTGTAAGAAAACAGAGGATGGCGATGAATGTTCTGCATATGCTTTTCCAACTTGCTGCTTCCCTCCAAAACTTATTAGTTGTTTGGGGAACTGGTTCTGTGTACTGATTTTTATTATCTTAGGAGTCATCTGTTAAAGGCATATCTGGTGAATGATGCACTGCTTGTATGAGCTTTCATCTATTAAGATGCTCTCAGGCTAAAGATGGTCATTTACTGGGGGGATGTTGCACTCAGTTCAGCACTGAGTGGGGGAACTGGGTGTAAAGGTGTTATTTGGACTGTCAGCTCTCAATTCATCTCCAACGGCTGCTGGAGCAGCCTTGCTGGAAACATCCTTGCAGACTGAGCCATTGGCCTACATGCTGGCTTCATAACCCAGAAGGTGAATATTAACCTGGAGATAGAAAAGCCTTGCAGCCTCTGACTCAGTGCATTTATATGACATGGAATGGGGAGAGCTTGCAGGGTGCCAGGCAGGATGGATAAAAAAAGTCAATTTGGAGGGGAAGTATACTACAATATGGCAAGATAGGACCAACTTTGTTTACTCATGCTTCTTCCTCTGCACTTTAGACTGCAGAGAACAGCAGCTCTTTAAACATCCCTGCAGATTTTCCTTACTTTCAGATGAGGAAAGAAAGGAACAATCAATTTTTCTTTAGGAAACCTGAGGTGTGGTTATGTGCAGTTTCTGAACAGAGTTGTCTGGGAGATGTGTGTGTGTTACTTGTGTGGGTGTATACTGGCAGCCTTGAGGTTCATGTTGCAGCCCAGCTATGAGTGCATGCTGTAATGATATTTTAATTGTGATAACTTAGGGAGAATTTTTTTTTGTACAGAAGATTTTCACCATCTTTGTAATTATTTTCTTATTGTGTTTAAAGTAGTGAATCACATCTTATGTTTTTCCTGCTGCTGGGGAGTATGAATGAAAATAGTGGCAAGCCATTTGACCTGAGCAAAACCTTTGGAGGTCAGAGGGATGCCTCTCTGTATCTACCAAGGGAACTGACATACCTACCTAATAAGAGACCAAACCTGATCAGTTTAGCTGGTTCACTTCTGTCTCTGCCAAGCAAAGGTCCATCTTGGACACCTTTTAAAAGTCCCACAGCCATTCTGCAGAAAGGGCTGGTGGCAGGTGGCTCCAAAACACAGCTGCCTCCCTTCCTCTGGGTTTTTTCTTGCATGGAGCATCCCTCAGAAGGGCTTGGGCATCCAAGAGCTGGGATGAGCCAGTTTACAGTCCCTTCTTGTGTGAGGGTGGGCTTACTGAGGATGGAATGACTCCTGTGTGCATCTCCTGATGAAGTCACCACGGCAGCAGTGACTTGCAGCAGGTAGAGTTCTCTTTAGTTGGAGGTGATCTCTGAGCCTTGCGGCTGAGGCTCCGCCAGCTAAAACTAGGGAAGCACTTTCAACTCTATTGATTAAAACAGCAATAAATGAGCACTTGCTTGTGATGGCAAAGTGAAGTTGTAGTACCTCAACCCATGAGATCGTTAGATGTTTCCATATTCCCAAGTTAATGAGCCTCCTTGAGACTGATATCTCTTTTCTCTTGAAACCTGTCATCATGTTTCACATCTGGCACAGTAGGATTTGAATTGTGTAATGCTGGTTAATGTGGAGATATAAATTGCTACTGCATTGCCTTCACTAGGGTGCATGGTCTGTGTCAATTGCTTTCTCCAAGGCAACCATTTTTGAAGCAGTCCATCACACACTACAATTTTGCTTTCAGTGAGGAAGGTCACTTACTTTTTGGCAGAGAAACATGATTCTTTCCCTAATCTATAATTAAAGATCAGTGGACTTTTGAAAGATACTTTTCTGATTTCCTTTAATAAAATTATTCATTCTGTGGTTTGGCATAACTGACAGATATATATCATCTCCAGGCCGTTAGCTTTGCTGTACGGAACTCTACTGCCTGCGCTGAAGGACTGATTGTTCATTTGCAGGAACAGTACCAGGCAGTTATCCTCTGTGAACCAACATACAGAAATGGGTAGCGAATAGGAAATCAGGAGGATACATGTGCAAAAATCACTCCGGTTTGTGATGGACACACCTTACAAAGATTTGATGCTGTGAGTCAGGTTAAACAATAGAAAACTAACTGCTGGTTTCTAAGGAAAAGTGTGCTGCTAAGCTTTTTTTCTGCTCCACCTAAGCAAGGCACTGGTTGCTAAAGGGTCAGCTTTTCCAAATTATTCTTTTTCAAAAAATGAAGTAAAAGCCTCTGGCAAAAGGGTACCTTTTTTCCTGCTTCTGGAAGGATTCTCCCTGGGTGTTATTGACTCTGAACATGACCACAATTAGTGCTATTTGGAAGGGTAAATACCTGGCAGTCAACTTTTTCATGGTTTTCAGATCTTTGGAATAGCCTATGAGTGACAGGCTGAAACACAAGCTGTTGACCAATGTATGTTGATATGGAAGGTCTGGAAAACACCCTTATGATGCTTGTAGGCTTCTGTAGATCATTACCAGACCCTGTAGATCATTACTACCAAACTCTAGCACTAAAGGAAAAGTTGGATTTACATTATTTGCTCTTGTAAGCTGCTTTTGGTTGAGCTGTTTAGGGGAGAAGCTGAAAGTAGATGCTCATCTGATGCTTGTTCTGAGAAAAGCTAATCACAAGAGCTCCCGAGGAGGGTAAGGAGGCACAGTAGCGTGGTACTCAACAGCGTGGGTAGGTAGCAACACTGTGCTGAGTGCAGGCAACAGAAATGGCTTTGGTGAATGAAGTGGGCTATCGTAATCACAGTAGGGCATGATGCAGGAGCTGAACATCTCCTCTCAGTGTCCTGCTCCCAGACAGCAGGCCTTGTTGCATGTGCAGCGCACTGCAAGTGTTGATTTCCTTCTCACATAACTGGCAACTGGCTCTGTTTGCACTGGATAAAAACCTAGCATTGAAAAAACCAAGAGAATCAAAACAAACTAAAAATTACTATGGTATTGCTATAGTAACAAACATCTAGAAAGGCAGAGAGATCTCTGTATCAGCTGCAGGCTTAGGCTTTATAGCCTGTGCCCTGGTGGCTGCATATGCAGAGACAGAAATGGTGCTGTAAAGAGAAGCAACAGTGGGTTTATGACACCATGAGATCTTTCAAAACATGACACCTACTGCTCCCTCTCCTTGAGGTAGGCTAGGAGCAGTTGGTGTCTGTGTGTCATTGCTTGTTTGCTACCCATCCAGGCAATGAGAGGTGAGGGGCCGGCGCTATTATGACTGATCAGAAATTGCTGATTATGGGATTAACACTGGAATATCCTGCTTTTTGAGTGAGTTTAAGCACATCTTGGCCTCTCATCAGGTCTTGGGAGGGCTTTGACTAATTGTAGAAGACAAGTTCATTTTGCATATAATGTGTTGTTTGCAGCTTCCAGTAGCATGTTCAATGGCACCTTATCTTCTTCCCTGGCATGGAGTGTAGTTGTGTGTGCAGTAGCTCTGCATTTTGCTTTGTTTTCGCTCTTGTTCTCCATTTTCACTCTGTTATGGGCAGTGTTAAAATCAGTGAAGTAGGAATGGAGGTACCAGCAGCAGAGAGCTTTGAGTTTCCGGCTGAGATGGACCAGTTTCTCCCAAAGCACCTCTAAATCATGGGATGTCTTGGTAACTCTGCCAGCTCCCCTTCCAGAAGCATCTCCCAAAAAACACAACAGTATTGGGCAATAGGACAGGAGAAAAAAGGCAGAAGCTTTCACCAGGACAGTTATGGAATTGTAGGGTACCTTGCTATGACCATGAGGTCTATGAAGACCTCAGCTTCTTGAGAGAAGACCTGTCCTGAGGAGGCATGAATTTGAAGAGGAGAAAAGACCTCAAAATGCTGCCTCCTAAAAGAGGCCTTGTTTCTCTGCAGCCCTCAGAGGGAGGATCCTGAAAAGGAAGCTGCTTCTTGTAATGAAGGACTTTCTGGCTTGCTGCTGCTTTGGCTCCCCTGGGTACCAACTTGCAGGCTGATTCTTCCTGACTGCCACTTCAGGCTTCAAATATATTGAAGCTGCTGAGTGTGAGATATCACTGGGGACTTGATTTGGATGCTTTTGGAATGCTGCTTGTTTCTATTCTACTTCACATGTTGTTCAGAGAACCAGGGAAGAACTCAAAGGATCTCAGTCTCCTGTGTCAGGGCACTTGTTGGCATGTAATTATGTGCAGTCTTGCCATTTAATGCTTGTAGTGGACATGCATGCACATAGCTTTGCTGTGTGCTTGACTCTGCAACCTTAAATAGTCCTTTTAGTATTGGTTTGAGGAGGAAGGGGCCAAAGCTGTATGAAGTGATACATCTATTGGCAGATAGTGAAGAGCCCCTTCATCAGCTCATGTTGCTTAAAAATCTGTTAATTAGGGAGAAAGAATGAAAAATGCTGTCCTGGCAACTGACTGGATCCTGAGCCATGAACATTACTCCTTGGGCATAAGAGCTGCTGTGTGTGCTCTGGTTCACATCCTGTGACTGCAGAGGTCTCACCAGCAGCTGCTTTTGTGCTGGTCAAAAATCAGATTTGAACTGTTAAACCTTTTTGTTTGTGTTTTCAGTAAGAGGTGCTGCTGTGCTGAAGTGTGGTGCTCTTTATTGGCATTGGGTATGCTGTTGGTCAGACCAACTGCAGCATGGCAGGGATAGACTGCCTGAAGTAGGACATGCAGGTGAATACACTGTCTGGGAGCTGTCAGTCCATAGTCCTGTCATGTTCAGACTCATTATAGAGAATGCCTTTTATATCCAACCAGCTACAATATGAAATGCTTATTCCATACAGTTCTGTAATGCAGAACTACAGGCTAATTTCTCTTTCACATTTGCCTTTTATTTCATGTAAGGGTAGGCCTCCAGCATCTTGTTTTCTGTCTGTAACAGTTCTTTCATGTTTTTGGGTGGTTGGTTTTCTGTTTTTTTTGGGGGGGGTGTTTTGTTTATTTTGTGATACCTTTGGTGCTGTCTGTCCCCACTCTTGCAACCACAGCTCTGCTTTTAGGTTTATGACAATTTTTTTACACCTACTTAGAACAGACCTCTCAGGGTATTTCTTTTGTTCATGTTCGCTCATCTCTGTTCCCTTCTGGAGCCAGAGATGCTAATGCCGAACAAGAGCGAGCCAGAAATGTGAAGAATGTCTCAACATCTTTTTCTATTTGGGAGAAAATGAATTGTATAACAGACCTCATTTTTCTAACAAGCTGTATCGCATTTAATCTTTATCTTGCCACTGCAACCTCAACCTAGAAATGTATACATTATTTGTCTTCTGGGTAATGAAGGCTTTTTAACAACATATTAGTTAAAATGTTTTCTAAACATAAGCTATTTTCCAGGGCAAATAGCTGGAAGAAGGGGAAGTTCGGTGTGTTAAGCAGTTTGGTTTTACCAATAGCTCATAATAAAATCATGAGTGTGAAAAAATGAAAGATAGAGGAAAACTGGTGCCTCAGTGAGTGCTCTCTGTGTGTTTATTTCTCTCTACTTATATTTTTGTTGTGGCTGAAATCCTGTCCTGCTGATGTCACTGGGAATTTTGCCACTGGATTTCACTAGTAATTTACAGCACATTTTGACTTTTACATTGTGTTCTTCTAAACACAAGCAAAGCCTCTGGGCTTCATTCAGCTCTTGGCAGAGAGGAGAAAAGCAGATCTCACTGAGCAGAGCTCATCCTTGTGAGCAACCCTGTGGTTTTCGTGGAGCTGGGACAGGACTGAATGTGTCTAGTTTAGCTTTCATTCATATTTAGGAAGGCTGCTGAAGTCCCAGGCAAGATTCTTTGACCATCACAGCACTGGAGTCCTTTTGGAGTTGTGCTCTGGGAAGCAAAAGGTTAGCATCACAGCCCCAGCTGTCAGAAATGGGCACCCACATTTTTGTTACCACCCATGCATGAGCTTTGAGTTTGAAAGCTTGCTCACAGACTGGCAACTGCTGAGCTGATGGCTGGGTTGTGAGCCAGCCAGGTGTGATGGGGTAAGCTATCAGGAGTATGGTCTTTGTGTGGTGGGAGGAAAGGGAGAGCAGGCTGCAAGGCTCCCTGAGCTTTCTGAAAATGAAATTTGGCAAAAACTGACTAGTTATGGAAAAAAATGTCAGGCATACCTTTTAAAAAATGAACTCAAAACCAGCAGTTCACATAATGTGCCTGGTCATACCTGTGGTTTACCCTGGCCAAAAACTAGCTAGAGCCTAAGGTTTCTGCAGTGTTATTGCTGACCACAAACATTCACACATTTGAAAATCAAGTTTTATGTCCTTTATCTTCACCTTATGGGTTTTGAATTTCTAGGTATCCAGGTTTGTCTTCTGCAACCATGAAGGCAAAAATCATCCTTTCAAAAGAAAAGCTGTGAGTTCTCCTGACAGTAGAACCCAGGAGTTGCATCCTAATGAGACTCACAATGGGACTGTGAGCGCTGTGCGCATGGAGATGATGGCTGCCTTTTGTATCGGATGGGGATTAATACAGTAATCTATTTTAAAGATTCTTGCTGCTCATCGCAATCATGGGCTTTGTTTTGCTGCAGTTTGCACCTGCAGAATGGTACGAGTGGCTGTACTAGGGACTATGGTGGTTTTTGAGTGGGGAGAGCTGTGTTCCCTTGAGCAGTGGTTTTGACCATACCTGTCCTGAATGTATTTTTGTGATGCCCACTTCAGTGGTTCTGCTCTTCTGTATGTACCCAGCTCTTTCCTTGTTGACAGTGACTAAATAGCAGAGCAGAGAGGCTGTTTTGGAGACCTCTGTTAATAATGTGATTGAAGTCTACAATGACAGAGGCCCATGTAGTGTAACACAGGTTTTTTTCTTATTTGACAGGCATACATGAGCCCGTTGCATGATTCTTCATTGGTATGCATCCTTGATTAAATTTGCTATTGGGAAGTGAATTTAATGCCTTTGCAAATGGAGACCCAAGCAGGAGCAGAGCGTGGCTCTGAGGGTCTTGTCAGTTCAGATTGATTGCTGAATTCTGGAATTGGAGCAATGCAGTAACTGAAAAATTAACCAATTAAAATGGAACATCATTTGGCTCCTAAACAAAATGCCAACAGCCTGGTACTCTCAAGTCTTTACTGACAAATAGACAATGAGTTTTTCCGCTATTAGAAGACAGTGTTGCACGCCTCAGGGCTGAATGCAGAGAGAGAGCATATCTGAGTGAAAAAGGTCTTGTGCAGAAGGACTCATTTTTGTAATAAATCGTGGATCCATCACTATTGCCACTACAGAATGCTTAGAGCCTCCAAAATACAAGTCTGCATTGTGAGCTGGAGGTTATTCTCGAACTTCTTTAAGAAACCAGGTCAGGATTCAACAGTAGCATGAGGAGTTACGTATAAGTCACCCTGTTAAATGCTAGTTTGGTTGTGGATTTATAGACAATTTGCATTTTTGGACTGGGCGAGGCTAACTCTCAACCAGCGAGTCCTGCCAAGAGCCTTTCTGTGTGATGTCCCAAAGCTAATGTGAGGAAGAGCTGTGTGGAATGTTGTGTAATTACCTGACTTGTCAAGGTTGTGTCCTGCCCAAGTGTTATTTCCGGGGAACACAAGCTCCATGCAGGCTCTGGGGCAGTGGGCCAGGGTCCAGGAGCAGTGTGGTACCCCAGCTGACACAAAGGCAGGGATGTGCCTTCCTGAGGCCAGTCTGCCACCCAGTTCTGTCTAAGCGATGTGCCGTGCTTCCCACCTGCATGGTGCAGCCATCTGTGAGAGGCCGTGGCAGCATCTATCTGGTGATTAACATGGGGAGGGAGGAGAGAGTTGGTGAGGAATTGGATAATATTCAAAATCATTCCTGTCTGAGCAAGATCTACTGACAGAAGCACATGGGAGAAAAATCTTTCCTTGCTGGAAAGTGGGGAGAGATTCCTACCTCCTGCTGTGGGGCTGGATTTGTCCTTGGTGGGGGTGCCCTTTTCTTCCTGGCTCAGCTACGCACATGCACAGTATTTCTGTACAATGTGAATGTTGGCTCGTGGCAAACCCACACTGTTTTATTCTTAATCTTCTAATCCTGGTCTAAAGCTCTAACTCTTGAGGATGAATGATTAAAAAGGCAATCGAACTTCCTTTCTCTAGCCTTAGCAAGAAGCCCTTGCAGCATGATCTTGAAGGCAAAGAAAATGAGCCCCAAGCTTAATATAATTAAGCATTTTAATGCTTTGGGTGAGCAGCGCCCAGTCCTCAGTGCTAGCTGACCTCTGCACACCTCTTGAGTAACTAGTCCACTGGGTAACTTGGGTAACTGCTGACTGTGCTAGCAGCTTATGAGGTCTAAAGTTGCTTTCTCCTCTATGGAAATATCTGTGGCAGCATCTGTCACTCTAGACAGTTGTGATTCACTGGGAGGAAAAGGCTGAATGTAGGTCACTTGAGTTCAGAGGGAATAGATTAATACATCAGAACAGGAGGCACATATGTTGCATCTGTGCAGACAGTGTAGGTGGGGGAGTGGGAATAGAGATACAATTTATGTGACTGATATGTTTAATGAAGACTTAGACCACCCTCATTTGAACTGTCCTATTGGCTTCAGGTAATCAGGAGGACATTATCTGTCTTAATTCAGAATACTGTATGTCAGTAAGTCATAATACAGATACTATAAATCAAGGTTCAGGTAATGCCGAATACTGTATGTCAGTCTGTCATGATACAGGTGCTATAAATCAAGGTTTAGGAAAGGCCTAAATGGCTCCTGAGCATCTAGCACTTAGAAGACAAATAACAAAGCATTGCTCATTTTTCTTCTTTATTTTAATAATTCAAAATCACTTGGAAACCACAGGTATATGAAGACTGGGATATTTTCCCCCAAGAAAAAATGCAGCTTCCTATAGTGCCTTTTTTATTCTAAAGGACCTCAGAACACACTTTTACAAACTGGATATATATAATCTTTAGCAGAGCAGTATTCCTATATACAGCAACTAACCTAGATGGGTTTTGCTAAGGAGGTTTGCTGTGTAATACTAAACAGATGTCTGAATGCAGACAGCTTCATGTCCATGTGACTATCACTCCTCTGTACAAATCCTTCATTCCCAGGGGCTACCCACTGGGATCTCTTTCTGACAATGCTGCTGTTTCAGTGTGGGTACAAGCATGAATTGCCTAGTCCCTTAGGTATTCGAATAGTATACTGTCATGTCTGTCTTCTTCCTAACGCCAGATGTTATCATGCATATTTACGGATGGAGAGAGGTGTGCTTGGAAAACAAGTGCTGTTTCAGGAAAAAACAATCCCTGCAGACCTCACACTGCTCTCTCATGCTGGTATTCAGTAATTTTGAGGACCATTCCCTCACTGTTTTTCAGTGTTTTCCTCCACATTGTTTTTCTCTTGGAGAAAAATATAAAAGAGTAAAGGTTTCTATCAACAAAAATGGCAGTGCTTCTGTCACAACATAATTTGCCAAATAGGGAATGAATGGCTCATACTCCAGGGTATGAGATGAAGATCAAATGAACATAGAAGCCAGATGTATATGTATCTGGACATGTGGATGTTTATACAAAATCAGTGTATATGCATGTGATAAATATATTAAAACAAAAAATCTTAATAGTTTTTCAGTTTTGCATAAGGGACGTCTGTGTGCATTAGACTTCAAACCAAGGGAAGGAATAAGCCTTGGCAACTGCTTCACCTCATCTAGGGTCGATTTCCTCAGAGCTGTTTGGAAGAAATTGCCCTCAGGCTCTATCTTTGAAATCCTTTGGCTTCCACTGCTTTGCTTTACTCAGTACTCCTAAAAACAAAAGACTGGAAGGATGCCCCAGAGCATCATGTCCCCTCCCTGCAGTTATGGACGATGTCTTCCTGCCTCTGGGCTGCTGAGCTAGAAAACTTCCTAGGATCCAGCCTTTGCTAACTGCTCAAGGTCTGTTGAATTAAATAGCTGGGTCAAAGATGGACATGCTTTAGAGAAGTCATCTACTATATACTATATCTATATATGCTATACTTGTCTTGGCCAGCTGTAAAGCATGATAACTAGTAGTATCCTACACCTGTCACACATGAGGTTGTATAATAAATTCCAGCTTCTCAGGTTATTATTCTACAATGAGTATACACCAGGACTGTACTCAGAGGGAAATCCAAGTTGGCATGATTTATGTATGGATTGTTAATCTGCATGGGGGTGGAGAGAGTTTAGTTTATGCTAAAGCCAGTCACTGCATGTGGAACTGACTTGTTTGCATGCAGTCTGATGTTGAGCTCATATAACCAGCATGGCAGCCTATGCCCGGCACTCCCCAGCGCTGCTGTCTGCAAAATGAATGTGACTGATGTGTGCTGTGGTGCTGCTGCTTGTGCACTGTGTGCTACTTACTTTTGGCCATCCCCCAGGTGTCAGCCTGTGTTGCTATACATGGATCTGGGCATAGTGATCCAGATATGCTTCCTGGAAGCATCTCTTCCCTCCTGTAGACAAGGACATGCAGGAGCAGCGTAAATATCACAAGAAGGAAGCTTCTTCGTTAGTTTCACTAAGAAGATGGCTAAGTAGGATCATTAAGCAGAGGCCACTTGGCTTCTCCAGAAGCAAGGCTGTGATTCTTACATGTGAAAGCAAGGAGCTGCGACTGTGGTAGGACAAACACCACCTTTCTGTATGCTGAGAAATTGGGGTGGGGAGTGGTGTGTGAAGCTATCAGAGAACCACTTCTCATGGTAAGAGGTACTAACTTAATTGCTTTTGGGTTTGGGTTTGTTTTTGTTTTTGCAGCTCCCCCTTGTAAAGTTCCACTACATGGTTTTCTTCTCTTGAGTTGCCTACTTTCCTCTCCCAAACTTCCCTAAATACCAGCTTGTCAAACCATGGCAAGTCTACTTGAAACTTATCGGTCAAGCCTTGTCTGTCAACACACTGCTGTGACCTCTAAGTCAGCAATATCCTGTTTCTAAACTCTCCACACTAACAATCCATGTCCGTTTGTGACAGACATTGTAGGAGAGTGTGATGTTCACCTCATCCAGGATGTAAGCAGCAACTTGGAAAATGCTGTGCCACCTTCCTTATCTCTTGGAAGAGGCTCTGAAAGTAGCAACCAAAAATTGCAGAGTATGGGGAGAACATTGCTGTGGAAACTAGACACAGAAAAATAATTGCTTCTCCTTTCTTGCCTTATGCAGGATTTCTACCTTTTTAGGGCACATGCTTGAGGACCCTTTCCTTGTCAACAGCTCAACACCTGGAAAAACCATGAGGAAGGAAGAGAAGAACAAAATAGAAAGTAATTTGGTGAAATCCTGTGACTTCCCAGCCATGAAAGGGTTAGCAAGAAAGAGTTTCTCTGGCCTAAAACAAAAGAGAGCAGAGATGCAGTCTTGTAGAGCTGGCAGAGTTGCCTCTGCATGCACAGAAGGCAATAAA
Source organism: Psilopsiagon aymara (assembly GCA_024733675.1). Lineage (NCBI taxonomy): Eukaryota > Metazoa > Chordata > Aves > Psittaciformes > Psittacidae > Psilopsiagon > Psilopsiagon aymara. The sequence continues at coordinate 20,776 of JANRGW010029232.1, forward strand.
TGCCAGCAGACAATGGAAAAGAATAGGGAGGTAGAGGGGCACCTTGGGCAAGCAGCAGGCTTTCTCTGCTTCTCACTCCCACCATCCCTTGGCGAACACAGCTCTTTGACAGGGCCTGGAGAAACCCTGAACTGGCAACCATGGCCTTTTCTCAGAAGGCATTGAAAATAGCCTCTGCTGGGGGCCCACCACTGGTCTCTCCTGCTCAATTTGGAACTGGCAGCATGTCTTCCATGGTTTAAGCTCAGCTGGTAACTCAGAACCACGCAGCTGTTTGCTCACTCCCCCCCTTCCTCCGGAAGGAATGGGAGGGATGGGGAGGAGAATTGAAAGAATGTAACTCCCATGGGTTGAGATAAGAACAATCCAGTAACTGAGGTATGACACAAACCACTGCTGCTAACACCAATAATAATGATGACAAGGGAAATAACAAGGGAAGAGAATACAACCGCTCACACCCACTGACTGATACCCAGCCTGACCCAAGTGGTGACCTAACCCTTGCAGGTAACTGCCCCAGTTTATATAGTGGGCATGATGTGCTGTGGTATGGAATACCTCTTTGGTCAGTTTGGGTCAGGTGTCCTGTCTCTGCTTCCTCCCGGCTCCCCCTCCTCCCTGGCAGAGCATGAAGCTCAGAAAGTTCTTGGTCAGAGTGAACATTACTGAGCAGCAGCTGAAAACATCGGTGTTATCAGCGCTGTTCCCAGGCTGAAAGTCAAAAACACAGCACCGCACCAGCTACTAAGAAGGAGAAAAATGACTGCTACTGCTGAACCCAGGACAAAGTCTCAAGATTGTCCAGCGTTGATGGCAGCAGAAAATCTCTTGTGCCCTATTAGCTGCTTGTGGGAGCTGATCAATTCAAGTAGCTTTACTGCTTCCATTGTGTTACTCCAGTTTGTGCAAGCTACAAACAAAACATTCAGATCGGTCTCTTGGCTCCTCTGTCAGCACTTGCGTTTCTTGAAGAACAGAGATGGTTCTATTTAACTGTGGTAGTTTTTATTAACATTTCATAGCAGAAGTTCCATAAGAGCATGGTTCCTAAGCCACATTTACAATTAATTTACACAGTTAAACAAAGCGTGAATAAAATAAGCCTTGTGCTGTCAGGCACAGCTTTTCTATTAAAGTCTTTTGAGCAGTTTTTCAGAGAAGTATACAGACTATTTCATGAGACATAACAAGAGCCATGTGTGCACTGGGATTCCTAAACCCAACTGGAAATGCAACACACCCTCTAAAACAAATCCTCTTGGCAACACGCCTTCAAGAGACACTACCTTGCGTATTCAAGCCCATCAAGAGTAGCTTGCTCCTTGGGAATTTCTTGGGAGTTGTTGCAGCTCTCAGCTGTGATCTGTGCCATGCATAGCCCATTTGTGGGCCAGCATATGGGTCACAGAGCTGAGCAGCACCCACCTCTTAGCATCCCCAGGCACTGCCCACTGCACAGAGCCACCACATCTGATTGCTGGTGGTGGTGCTGTGCTGTCCTGTCTTCCCTGGGACTTATCTTCAGGTCCCTGAAACAGCGTTGTGGAGCAAGTGGAGTAAGCCTATGGAGCAAAATTTCATGGGGTGCAGCCCCAGCAGCTCCGCTGTGTTTTGTAGAGGTGGCTGAGCCCTGATCGTTGCTATGAGGAAAGAGGATTTGCTCAGTCAGTAATCCAATGGTCTGAAGCTGGCATTAAACCACTTCAGTAGGGAAATGTCTGCTGAGGGCAGAGTGGTCTTGCATGGCTGATGGGAGGGAGGTGCTAGCAGGGCTGAGGTGATGGCACCGGCAGTACATGTGGCTGTGGCAGCAGGACAAATTGAAGGGGCCTTTAAAAGGGAGGAAGGTTTGGCAAGGTTTTTACTCCCTGTCTTGCTTTGTGTCCATATTCATCAATTAGACTTTCCTGGTTGGCCAGTTCCTCCAGATAAAGGTACTCACTGGGGATAGCTTGTGATTGCGTTTCTGTTCTGGAGTTTGATAGAGCTGACATGATCATGAAAATGAGCTTAAACCAGAAGAGAAGCTTGGCAGTCCTCTGCTCCATTTGTTGTGTTAGTGCTAAACATTTGTAAGAAAGATATGCAGGAGCTGCAAAGTATATGTCTTGTCATACAAAACTGCTGTTGGACTAATTTTACACTAAGAGTAAAATGATTAATTTTACGCTAAGTGTAAAATGATTAATTGCACTTACTTTTGAGAGTTTTGCACACCTTACTCCAGTAAGTAATGATTCCTCATGCCCCCTGGAGTATGTCTATCCCTTTTTCACTTCTCCAGGCCTGCTGCTACAAAAAGGTACCTTAGGGTCCTAAAGTCCCAGCTGCTCTGGTTTAGTGTGGCTGTTTGCACGATACTGGAGCTGGGGTGCCTGTGTCCAATGACACAGTGACAATGCACAGAGGTGAGTGGCAATGTCAGTATTATAGCCTTGCTATTTCACAAGTGATAAGGACTAGAGGAGTATCATGGTGCTAGTTGAAAAATGAGGCTCTCAAGTTTTCATAGATGTGCATGGCATTAATTCCTTTCTTTTAATCCCTTGCTTACAGAGTTAATTTCACTACTTGAGTTGTTTCTGGTCTCTTGAACCATGTCAAAACACAATTAAAAATGTGCTTTCAACAGCAGAAGAGGATCTTAGTCCATTCTGGTACTGAAAAGGAGTTTAGATGCTCACATTTCTAGTGCCTATTTATCTTTATTTCTGCTTTCATGTAGCAAATTTTTTTTGGTCTATCGCAGAGCATAAGTCAGAAGTAGCTGGGCTTTTCTGTTCCCGTAACTCCCACTTGTAGTTCCAGCCTCAGGCATGGAGATACATGGTGTGTAACTCTACAAAGAATTTATGGGAATGGACCGTCCCGCTCCTGTGATAAGAGACTTGACCCTGCATTCAGCTATACATGCTGTGCCTTTAATATGCCTGGAGCTCATATGTGTTTGTGTTGACCTCTTCCTGAAGTGAGAGGTGTCAATGTGAAGGGAGAGGAAAAAGGGGGTGGATGTCAGTCTACCCTCCTCAGAGGATTTGGCAAGGGACTGACCACTTATTTCATAGAGAACCTGTGCTGCTCCTGTCAAGTATGTTTTGAATTAATAATGATAGATGTCCTGTAGCTGACCATCTATATTCTAGGAAAAGAATCTGATAAAGCAAGTCAGTCCTTAAAGGTAAGTTTTATATTCACTTTGTCAGGCTTGTTTCTCTCTGGGCTCCATTCATGATGGAGTTTGCTCTCTTCCCTTAACCTGACTTTGCTGTTGTGTGGTTTATAATGAGCTATAGTATCTAGGGCTTTTCTGAGGTGCTGCTACCTTGCTGTTTCTGCCATGTTTTGTATTAACACTGACCTGATGAACTCTAGAGGTCTATGGTGCCCTTACTAAATGGCATTTATTGTTTTCAGATGTGGGTTTTTTGTGTGTGGTGAGATGATTTTGAATCCTAATGCTGTTTCCAAACATGTCTGACATTTTTGCTGAATTTCTTATGGATTTGACAAACATGCTGTCTCAGTATCAAAGTACTTATAAAAATACTGAATAACACTGGATTTAGAGCAAACATGAAGACACTCTCTCACTGTAGCCCTTGTGCTCTAATAGTGAACAGCTAGTAATTCTGCCCTGACAGTGTCTTTCCAACTAGTTGCACCCATTCTGCAGTAGTTTCATCTAGACTATTATTTCTCTACCTTGCTAGTGATAATGTCTTATGATTCAGAGAAATCTCCAGAAACTCACCAACAAAGTTTTAAGTTGACAAGCAGATATTCTTTATTGTGGCGCTGGGAGACACAGGGGATAGCTCCTCCAAGCGCGTTGTTACCAAGCATCAATCAGGCTGTGACTATATTGCCGTTAAACATACATATTCATTAGATTACATCATACTTTTAGAGAATGCTGCCTGTATGCACACAAAAATGTGGTAGCGGGCTTTCGGACCCCTGGGGGTTATTTCTTCATCACTGTTTTAGGATCGTTTTCATATCAGTAACCACCAGGCAAAGCTGGAAAAGCTTATCTTAGAAATTTCCTTTTCTCTACAGTTGCTAACAAAGCCTAACATTCTTGAGGTTACTTATTTACAACCCTATTCTTCTATCAACCCCATTCTTTAAACCATCCTATTCTTCAGTCAGCACCACTCTTCACTTACCAGCTCTATCAAAAACCTTGCCAAAGTCATGATGTATTTATCTCCTGCTCCTCCACACCCTTAAGACTGATTACTCCATCACAGGAGAAAATTAGGTTGGTCTGACATGATGTGCTCTTTGACAAATCTCAGTTGGCTCCTATTTATTACCCTGCTATCTTCTTGGTGCTCACAGATTGATATTTGATTGCTTGTTGATTAGCTGTCTTTCTGGAAGTTGAAGCTAGACTCTCTGAGCTATCATCCCCTGAATCCTCCCTTTTCCCTGTTTGAACAGAGCACAAATTGATACTGGCTGAGATAAAAGTGAGAATTGTTATTAACTGACAATTAATTTCCAGTGCTCTTTTTCCACTTTATAAATCTGATGTAGAAGTAATATGTGAACTGTAGTATCTAGAGGAATTACCCCTAGAACTTACAATTTAGATGTGCCATGGCCCTAAGGGCACTAATGGGCCTTCCTGTCCCTGCCCACTCCCTGGGGCTCCCCTACCCTGCCCAGGACCCCAGGGGCTCTCAGCTCCCCCCAGCCCTGTGCTGTCCAGCCATGGGCCCTGCCCTGATGACCGGCAGCTGCCCTACTCCTGTCTGGTGGGTAGGATGATCCCTGGCTGCCAAGTCCTGCCCTGAGCCCTGCTGCGGGGAGGTACGAAAGTAATTATTTTCCTCCTTGTACTGAAAATTAGACTTTCAAGGGAGAGTCTAGGCAGCAGTCTGTGAAAAAAGCTGTGGAGGGTAAACCCATATGCAGCAGCTTGGTTTTGCAGTAGTTGAATAAGCTTCTTTGTGTTGAAAGTAGTGGTGTGCATTTTCTTTTTTAACTATGAAAAGTCGTTTTCCTCATTCTTTTATGGTAACAAAGGGAAACCTGAGCATCAGGCTGACCTTGGCTGTATTAAGCATCATTTTATGGGCCACTTTTTTTTTTTTTTCTCTCTCACTGTATTAATCTTCTCCCCAAATGGAATAGTCCTAACCTTTAATTTGTCTTCACTCTCCAGTAGCTTCTTTCCGAAGACAAAACTTGCATTCTGGCCATGGCTGCTGAGCTGTCACTAATTTTTGCACAACAGTGTTTGCAGCATTTCAGTTCTCTCTACCCCATTTTCAGTGCACTCAATCTGCTGTATTTCCTATCTCAGCAGACTGAGTTCAGGGCTTCATTGAGCTGTCCACCGGGACACTTAGATCTGTAACCCAAGAGGTCACGGTTCGTTTGAAATCCATCAATATGTATGAGTAATTCAATTTGTATCTTCTAATGTTCATTATCTTGCACTTCTCTACACTGAATTCATTTGCCATAATCTTACCCAGCTGCCTGGTTCTCTTAGGGCTGTCTGCACTTCAGGGTAGCCCTTCTTGAAGAAAGGTGCAGAGATGTTTCGTCTTCTAAGCTTTCTTCTGCTCAAGGAATTTGCCATGGTGCTGGATCTCTTGAGTTGTTTCCTGACTCACTAAGGTGGCTCATTCAAAACCCTGTGTGATACTGGGGACCAGTGTGTGGTCACTTGCCCTCTAAAATTCCTGAAATGAGCCTTATAGTAGAAAGGGAAATGTTATTGAGCCTAGTATTAGAGGGCTATTTTATAGAGAATGATCTCAAGATCTGGGGATTATCCAGTGCTTTGGATGAGATGTGAATATACCAGAATCCATCTTTTCCAGCAGTTTTAGGGAGCTCCATCCAGCAGTTCTTAGTACAGAGCTGGGAGCATTTTATGGCTTCTTCATGATTTGGATTATCAAATGCCTACCATAGACAATGTGCTATACTTTTACTGTAGAAACAATCCTGATTGCTTTAGAAGCCAGAATTTGGCAGTTTCTAGGTTTTTTCCTACCAGAATCTTGTATCTAAGAGTTCAGTAAGGGCTACAACTGTGCCTGTCCTCCTTCCTGGTGGCCCTCATGAATGGTCTTCAGGGGCTGGCATTGCACTGACTCTGTGGCCTAGGGAAGCTAGCAGAAGATTAGGAGAAAAGAGGGATGGCTCAGGTGTGGGACTAGGGCTTGTCACATGCAGCTTCCAACTTTATCATGGACTTCTGTGGGAATGGACAAAGCTGGGCAAGGCACAGCGGGGAACCTGAGAAATCAGCTGCCTGTATGCTTGTATGTGATAGTGATTGCTGGAAGAAAAACTGGTTTTCCTCAAAATACCATGTTTCAGCCACATTGGCTGGAGGTTGCTTTCAAGCCTATGTTGCCTGTAAGGGTTTCCAAGTGGTTGAGGTCTTGCACATTCTGTGTAACAAGTGCTGAAGGGAATTTGGCTCTCCCTGTGCTATCAGGAGCAGCAGGTTTCCTCCCAAGCTCAGTCAGTAAGGATAGTGAGGCCTGTGATTTTCTTTGGAGAGGGCAGTTATAGCACTTTATCTGTGAAGGTTTCCTGCTTTTCTTTCCAAACTTTTGCCTGTCCTGCCTTCCCTTCTACCTTAGCCACTTCCAGATGTATGGCAAACAACCTGCTTTAGTGTCCATGTGTCTGAACTTATTACCTGAGTCTAAACATGAGTTGGGTGTTCTCCCTAATGCTCTGATGGTTGTCTCTGCTCTAGATGACGAGGGCTCCCCAGAGAGAGAACAGCCGGAGAGGTTTCGATGAGAAGGCTTACCTGTCCTCAAAGCTGCTGAAGGCTGGAGAAGACCCCTACCGCCAGCATGCATTTAATCAGCTGGAGAGTGACAAACTCAGCAGTGATCGGCCCATTCGGGACACCAGACACTACAGGTACTGTGCAGCCCTTGCTCCAAGCAGTGGTTGCTGCTTGGTGTAGGGAGGCCACTGCCCCCTCCTGTGTGGTTCTGCAATGTTGACAAAGGATGGTTTGGGGATTTTCTTCACCAGCATCAGTCTGTTTCTTTTTCTGTATTTCGTGGTTAATTCAGAAATGTCTCAAATTGCAGAAACCCTTGACTAACTCAATGCCAGCTTGTTGCTTTTCTAGCATCTCCTCCCAGGTCCAAGCATCATCTTGATCTTTCAGCACAGCCCCTCCATTGCAGATCAAATTGCTTATCTGACAGTTGTTTGCAAAACTCCCTTCAAGCTCAAGGCTTCTCACAGTGACCCTGTGTCCTGGCTGTGAAATATGCCATTGTTGCATCCTTGCTTTACTCTGGTGTTCTTCATGCACTGTGCGCTGGCTGTCTGGAGCTAGTTTGGTACCTTCTTTCCAGCCTGAGCATTATGGTTTGGATGAAGGCTGTTGGGTGAGGATAGAACTAATGGGCAAATAACTGTGAATATTTCATGGCTTGCAAAGTACTCATTGTTCTGTTGTGTTTCACTGAGCATGAATTTATTCTGCTGACTAAAGTCATCCTTAAATTGCTAATAGTGCTCAGGTAAGTATTTTATAGTTTCTGGAGTACAGAAAGATAAAGTTGTACCTTGAAAGCTGTAGGTTTGATAGTGATAGGGCAGTGTAAAACAGTGGATAAAAAACAGAAGCAAGCTAAAAATGTCTGTAATGCTTGTCTATTTGGGCTGGAGCCTAAGCCCTACCAAGGGTTGTGAAGCAAAACTTCACAGCCGCTAGGAATAAGAAAACAAGCATCTAACATGATTGAAACTGTGAAAGGGATGTTAGGAGACCTAGAGCTTTGTGAGCCTGCCCTCACTGACAGCACTTACGATGCTTTGTGACTGCAAGCAGTTAGGACCTGGGTTGTGCGATCAAAGTCTTGTACTCCTGTTCCCCAGCATAGTCCTTGGGATTGGCTGTCTAGTGACGCAGAGGCAGAGGTGTCATGTCCTGCATTACTGACAAGTCTCTCTGCCATGCAGAACTGCTGTTTCCTGTTAATCTGCTGTTATGTTGTGGCCTAAAATCAGCTCACTTCAAATGTGAATTATTGTCTAATTTGACCCATGGTAGCATGCAGAGCATGTTTTTTTGTGAAAAGCCTTATCTGTGCACTTTAATCTGAAAAAAGCATACAGGTGATTCCCTGGGAATGTATGGCCATTTCAGGGACAGCTTTGCAAGGATTCCCTTCACCACTGAGGAGTCCGAAGTAGTGTATAATCAGAGCAGTTAAACTTGTTCCATAGAATCATAGAACAGTTAGGGTTGGAAAGGACCTTAAGATCACCCAATTCCAACCCCCCGGCAGAGACACCTTGCACTAAACCATGTCACCCGAAGCTCTGTCCAACCCGGCCTTGAACACCACCAGGGATGGAGCATTCACAGCTTCCCTGGGCAACCCATTCCAGTGCC
>JANRGW010029234.1:0-10852 GCA_024733675.1 Psilopsiagon aymara
GGCTCCCCCAGCGCCACGGCAGCGCCTGCGGGGCCGGGGGGAGGACGCAGGGCCGCGGCCCGCTCCCCCGGCGGGACGCCCAGAGCCGGCCGGGCCGCCCCTACCCGCCCCGCCGCGGCCGCTGCCATGGAAGCCGGCAAGCCCCGCACGACACCTCCGCGAGCGGCGACAGGAAGTGGCGTATGGCCGGGCCGGGCCGGGCCGTGTTGAGGTGCGTTCGTTGCCGTCTCCGGTGGGGCCGCGCCTTTCAGCGGGATGTCACGCAGGGGCTCCGCCATGGCCCCCATGGGCGCTGTTGCTTTCAGCGGCCCGCCGGGAGCAACCCGCACCGTCTGGTTGGCGTCGGAAACCTCCCCTCGGGGGGCGAGTTCGCCCAGCTCGAGCTTCCCATCTCCCGGGAGGCAAAAAGCTTTTCTTGCATTTACCCCTTTGCCACCGCTCAGCTGTTGCCCCGCAAGCAGTCAGTCCCTCGTAGGTGTTTCTGTTATTCGGCATGCGTTAGTCTGCTGCAGGAACCCTCCCCGCTTTCGCCCAACCTCACAAGCATCAGGCTTCCTATTGAAGCTGAAAGTGCTGTTAAGTTGAAAATACAAATGGTCAGAGCCTCACTGGAGAGGAGGTAACTGAGGAGAGATCATGCACTCAAGGTAAATTATTACAGGATTGAGAAACATTTTCCTCATATAAAGTTCTAAGAGAATGCTTCATATAACGTGGCACCCAGATGCAGTGATTCCCACCACACATGGACCATCCCTGAACTTCATCCACCTCTCCCTCCTTCAGTCGGAAAACTGAGGTGAGGTGTTCAGATGGGCTTCTTAAGCTATGTAAGAATGAGCAGAAAATGCAGATGAAATAGTGGTCGAAGTGCTGGAGGTAGAATTAAAAATCTTGAGCAGTTCATGACTGCAGGCTAGGGGAAGGTGATGTCAAACGAGCCATTATGAGTGGCCCGTTTGCTTTCATTGTAATAACAAAGCTAGGCTTTGACATTCTAGTTTTCACATAAGGAGACAGTAGTGTGATGACCAAAAGCTATGCATTATTTTCTCATAGCTCTTCCTGAACAGAAGTCCATCAGAGAGTATGGGCTGGCTGGAAAAGCTGTAAAGTTATTAATTAGGTTTTGAGCCTTTCAGTATCTGAAGAGGGGCTACAGGGATGCTGGGGAGGGACTCTTCATTAGGGACTGTAGTGATAAGGGGTAATGGGTTCAAACTCAAACAGGGGAAGTTTAGGTTGGATATAAGGAAGAAGTTCTTTACTGTAAGGGTGGTGAGGCACTGGAATGGGTTGCCCAGGAAGCTGTGAATGCTCCACCCCCAGCAGTGTTCAAGGCCAGGTTGGACAGAGCCTTTGGTGATACAGTTTAGTGTGAGGTGTCCCTGCAGAATCAAGGATTTTTGTGGCTTATAGGAAAAAGTGCATTTATTTTCAAGAATAAAAATAATTTTATTGTCCTTTTCTGCAGCAATGTCTTTATAATAGTGCAAAAATGTTACTTCAATGAACACAAATGTCACATGCAGAGTAATAGTTTAAACTGATACTTGTAATCCAGGTATTCTTCTCAGGTGTTATCTTTCAGTTAGAAAAATGGGGAAGGTAATTGAGTGAAAGGCAGAAATCGTTAATTGGCTTTAAAAGACTGTTTTAAAACCTATATTTTAGGCCACATTGCAACTGTACTAATGCAGAGAAGAGTGTATTTTGGTTTGGGGAAAAAGTCCAATTTGCCACTGGATACATGGAAAACATTTATTAACATAAGCTGTAGCATGAAATGGCAAAAGTTGCCACAGTATTACATCAAAGCTTTTATGACATGTAGGAATCAAATTACAAGTTAAGAAAACTTGCTTTCTTAATCCCATATATTGCTTTGATACACATGAAAGGAAAAAATTGTGTCCAGTAGAGGAACTGACCAGAAGATTCACATTTATTTCTGAGCACTGAAAAACACCGAAAAAAATAAACATTTCTGTTTATGATATATTTCATCCCATGTTGGTTGTTTTCTTATTTTTGATTACAGTCAGGTTGTGACTATTCTAACTTCTGTCTTTAGTCTTTATGGTAAGTAGCTTGGTGCCTCACACCCTGATGACCTACTCCAGTTATAATAATCTTGTTTATTTAGAAACATCTTTGCTGTCTAGCCTGAGCAAGGATGGCTATTGATGGCTATTGTTATCTCATTTGAGATAACAATCAAAAGTTAATTGTTTGTAGTCTTCATTCACCAAATTCCCAAATTCCCTGAAATTGATTTTATGGTATTTTAACCCGGGTAGGAGCTGCTGAAAATAGATTTGGAATGGCACTAGTGCCAAATCTTAAATAATAGTATTTATGGCATAATAAAATACCAGTTTTAACTTTGCAAAATTAGTTTAGTTATAACCTTTGAAAATGAGATCCTGTTTGCCTCTTGTTTGTGTCCCGTCTCTCCAGGAGTGTTGCTGTATCACTGGCTGGGCCTTCTGCTTTCTGTGCAGGGAATGCTGTATCACCACAAGCGAGAAACTTGTGGCACCACAAGCATCAGCACTGCTCTTTTGTTGCCAGGGCTCACTTTAGATGAACTTGACCTCTGATGTTTACAGTTGCAGATACCATCTTTTTAAAACATGATACAGTATTCAGGGTACCTTATGTTAGAATGGAACAAAGCTTCTGTGGCTCCTTGTGATGTATCTGTTCATCTCTTGGCCTGTAAATGCTAAGTTTTAGTGACAAGATGGAACTGGCAACACACAATAAAGCTCCTTTTCTTCCCTTCCAGCTATCTCAGGTTTTTGCTTCAGATTCTAACTGTGGTCATTTCACACATTCTGTGTCCTTCCACTGAAGTCATCAAGAGGTAGTGTTGGTTCATTAATTTCTAACATAGCCTCCAAGGTAACCAGGTTCATGTGCTAACAGTTCTTGATATTCTTGTAACAACCCCACATCTCTTAGTCCTGTATTACAGAGAAACAAACAGTTTTCTAAGTTAGAGTGGGTCCCATCCAAGTATGACAATTAAAACCATACACATATCCTATTTTTCCTTGTTATCTGAGCCATGTTTGTTGACCTGAGAAATACAGTGTATCTATTTTATTCTCGCTGGCTTTGTTGGAAAAAATGAACAGATCTTCAGGCACCTTCAGATCCTTCTACAAGTCTGGAAAAGCAGGAGCAAACTTTGTAAGAGAGAAATATTCTTTGTTTAAACTAATTAGGCTAATTCCTTGGACAATATGGAAGAAAAAAGTGTAGCAGCATTTTCAGAAGAGAGGTGTATTTGCAGGGAGAGAATGACAGATCATAAACCCCTAGGAACAGAGATACATGGAAGAAAGAAGTGGACACCATATGACTGCACCTTAAGATCAAAGCCTTGACTAAGCTATTGCCCTGCTGTTATCATTAAGCCATAATGATCTTCACATTCATAGCCCATCCGGATTTTACCACGCTGCTGCTAGTATATTGTTACTAGGATCCTTTCACAAAATTATTTGCAATTATGTCATATCTGAAAGCCAAGGGTGTGAGTCAACACTAAATGTATTCACTGATAGTTTCTTTTTAGCCAACACTGTCCTTTAACTTAATGAGCCCTTCTCACTCCCTATGTTTCGTCTGTGATGTATTTATAGACATCCCTTCTCAACCTTCATTAGATAGCACAAGCCAAGAACAGTTAAGTCTCCTCTTGTCACCAGTGCCCAGATCATTTTAATTTCCCTTTGCTCATATTCCAGTGAAAATTCAACATCCTTAAGTGATATTGACCAGAAATGCATACAATGTTCCAGATGAAGTCTTACAAGTCTTCTCTATCAGAAACACTTACTTCTCACAAGTTCTTTCTATAATACTTTCTTTGGATACATTCTCATCTGCTGTGTTCTGTGATTCTGCTTGTGCTTTTGAAAGGTATGTCACATCAGAAACTACACTGATTCTGCAGCTGAATAGCATGCGTGGTTCTTTCACCTGTCCTGATGGTTTTCTGCAGATGAGATTCTGCTAATAACAGCAATATTGACCTACCACCAAGTGGATGCTGTTTCATTTTTCCACTGTTGAATTTCATCTAGTCACATAAACAAGTCCTTTTCTGGTCTTCAGAAGTTACCCATATAATATTTCAAAAATCTTCTTTATTGTAAAAATGCTGCTCAGCTCAGTCATTAGCAAAAGTCAGTAGCACACTAGTGCCAGTGTAATTAATGAAAATACTAAAGTCAGTTCCAAGACAGATCTTGGAGAACTGCACTGGTTTCTTTCAGTGTAACAATTCCTCTAAATTATCTTCAGTAATCTCTCCCTTATCAAGATCAGATATGCTAATTCCCTATAGTAACTTTATATCAAATTCAGATAAATGTGCACAAAACCCTCTCTTTAGTTGAAGGACCAAGGTCTGATAGTAAACAGATTACGTTTGGGTTTCCTACTCTGAACTACTAATTGATTAAAGCTTAATTTTCATAAAATTGTGCTTGCATATAAATAACAAGTTGAAGACTTTATATTTTTCATGCATGGATAATCTAACTCTTACAACTGCTGCTTCTTTATAACAATTCTAATGTTTCAGTTGTGCTTGAGTAAGTACTGAAACTCTCTGAAGTACTTCAAGAGAGAAAACTATGAAGTACTGAAAGTTGCTAAAATCTTTTAAAATTCCTAGAGATACTCAAAGCATCAGGAACACTACTTTGTATTTCACTAAACTAAGTTAAGATTCCGTTCTGATTGTAGCTACCAATATAAACCCACTAACTGGACTGTAGCTGTTCCTGATTTCTTCCAGTGAAAATTACTTTAGATTCAGGCTCATTGTTATAAATTCTCTTTTAAATCATCTCTTGCCACTTTAGAACTTTGAAAATCTCAAATCAGAATAATAATTCCATATTGTACATTTAAGTATGGTAAATTAGGTTAGGAAATGCTTAATTGTTTACACTGACTAGGACATCAGTCAGGATGTCATGCCTCCTCTCTCATGGCTCTACCTGTATTAATTTATATTGTTAGATGGAGGAGCTAAATAGCTGTGATCTGACCTTGCTGTAACAGTTAGCTCTGTGCTGCACAGATGGAAACAGAACACGTTTTTAATTGTGATGAGGTAAGTTCTCTCTCTACATTTCATCAGAGCTAGGACACAACTTGCTGAGCTGGTTATGTAGCAAATAACCACAGCCCTTTCCCACAGGAGGACTCGGCAGTGGAACAACAAAGTTAGTTAATGCAGCAATTACGTGCTATTCCATGACTCTCAAAGCATAAATGATGAAATGTGGTTTTCTGCAATGCTCAGCTCCCTGTGTGAAGTAATGGTTCCTCCTTTTGCTGCTTACTGATGGCAGAAAGGTTGGGAAAGGTGTGCATTGCAAGGTTGTGGAAGACAGAGGGGACGATACTTCCACTGAATCAGTATGTTTCCAAAATCTTTCTGTGGTGAGACCACACATGGAAGTGCTGGCTACTTGCTACCTCAACAGGGTATTTTTTCACTTCAAGAGTAGGGAGTATTGCACCTTCTTTTCTACCACAGCTACTTTATGCTTACACTTTTAATCAGGATTAATCTATTAATAATATTTCCTGTAATTGTGAGTGATGGCTTCCTGCTTCTGGTATTCCTGTATTACCCATTTTTCCTACCTCCTTCACAGTCTGCCCTTGTCAGAACTCTGTTCTGCTCTTGGCATTAGCTAAAATACGTGCTTTCCTCAACCCTAAGCTTGCCATTAACCAACCTGAAAGGGAGAGAAGATGTCTATTTGATTTCCTGTAACTGATAACAAAATATAGACATTGCAAATACTTGTAGCATTTATCAAAATAGAGAAGATGACCCTCTGTAAATGTCATGCACATTATAAAGCTTGTTTGCATCACATTATTACTACTGTTTTTTTTTTTCCTGGGGAAATAGCATTGTAGATCCCCCCTTTTTTTTTCTTTCCCTGGTAGTGTCTTAAGGCTCTATGCACAATGACCACCACAAATGCCATCCACACTTCTGAGTAGAAATGAGAGAAGTGACCTGCGTCATCACTCACATTTAGAGACTCACTTATCAAGTGGGATACCACCTGAGACATTGAGATATGAGCAAATGTCTATATTTATCACCAACAGCCCTTTTTCCACAAGCTCTTGCCACATGATGTCATTGCATGGGTTACCTCTGTAATGGCTAGTGCACCCATACAGTGAATAAGATTTTAATAAGATTTTAACATGACAGTGTAGCAGAAGCTGAACAACAAACAGTGAGGCAAAGCTCACTGAGACACAGCCCTTGCTTTACACAGCGTACTGACACCTCAGAAGTAAGTGTGGATACACTTTCACTTTTCACGTTAGTGGTATATTTAGGGTTGAACAAAGTAGGTAGTCTAGTTAATACCAACACTTAAGCCACCACAAAGTAGCTAGCATCTGGAGAAGAAAAAAGAGACTAGGAGTGGGAAAGAGCAGAACTGGCTCTGCTAGTGCTCTTGGCTTGTCACATCTTCACATGTTCGATAACTATACCCTCAGTAAGTTACCTGCAACTTGGTAATTTTATGAAAGGATGTGATATGATATGATACATAATATAAAGATATGATTGATATGATCACCTGCAGGCATAAGAGGATAAAACTGATGATTCAGGAGGTTCCTTCTACATATAAGTTCCAGCTTATATGTATTTCTTCCCTCTATTGGAAAATGCTTGATACATATTTCAATTTTTCTATTAATTTTTAATTTTTTCCTTGACAAACCACTTCAAAACTATTAACAAAACTTAAATATTGCATTTTCTAAGTACACGCAAAGAGACATTAATTCATTAAATACTTCATCCAGAAATATCTTTGGCTGAAGGGCTGTTATGTTGGCATAAAAAAAAAGACAATGGAAACGCTTATTCGGTGTCATTCAATACATCATTAAAGCTAAGTTCTCCTCCCTTCTTCAGTAACAAGTGTTCCTGGTGATGTAATTAATTTGTTCCTTCTATGTCAGTCATGTATCTACTACACATTAAAATTAAAAGTAGTTCCACTCTCAGGCATGTAGTTTTACGTCAGCGAATGCCACTGTTGTTCTGCAGCTGTTCTTGTGATCATGGGTTGCCTTCTAAACAATCCAAACAATTCCTGGAATGTGCAGCGTAACCAGTGATAACACACTCGGGTCAGGAGAAACTTTAACTACAGGGGATGTTTATTACTACAAAGGCTGTTTTGAGATCTATTCTGTACTAGCAGAGGACTATACATTACCCTATAATGTGTGAACCAGAAGCCCTGGATTATTAGGCCCAGGAAGACAGTGAAAAAGCATCTGCATGCTGTGTTCTCACTTTCCATACCCCTCTAGTGTCTGTGAGGCCACAACATGCAGGCCACAGTGAGGAAGTGGCACATGCAGGAATATTCTGCAAGCAGTCAATCTGTGTGTCATGTTTGATACAGGCCACACTAAAGCAAAGTTTGTTTTGTTCTTTGTTATTTTGTGTGGTTTTCCCTGGAATTAGCTGCAGCTTTATATGCAGCTCACAGAAACAGCAAAACCCCATCTTCTGGTAGCAAAAGGCACTAAGGCACATCCACATGCCCCCTGATTTTTAGATACTCTTCCATTGAAGATATTCAAATTCTGCCTTGCAATTTCTTTTACACCAGAACTGTACTGATCATTTCTCTCTGGAGCAGACCACAGTTTAGGACATGATTGTTAAAACCAGATACCAGACATGTAAGAAAATTACCTTTTAGTAACTGCTGATTAGTACCTTCTAGCATGAAAGCTGAAAACCAACCATGAGATGATTGTACTGCAGCGGTTCTATGGAATTTTTGTCATCGATCACCCAGAGACTGCATTCCCCTTGGGCCAAGTATGTGTGACTAACTCTGGGTGCTCAGTTATGGAAAATACTGGTTGCACTACATTGTCAGTATTTAATAACAACACAGGTAAACCACACCACTGTGAGCTTCTCTTTCCATTTACTTCACATGGAAGCTAATAAGCATGTCCAAAGTTGTATACTATTAAGACAGTAACAGAAATGTTTGTTGTGTCTGTCAGTTACCTAGTAACAGATTTTGATCATTTTAACCTTATTAGCAAGTTTACTATGTGCATTTTAACTGCAAACATCTTTATAAATGAAAAGAGAACAGAAGAACAATCTATCTGCTACCATTGCTAAAAACTGCTGGTGCATAAAGTGTGTATTTCAAGATAGTCCTTGGATTTTTGCTCAGGGATAAAAAAGTTTTTTTTTCCAGACTATGCTATAGTAGAGCATCAGAATGCTAACATGATGATAATTTGGGTATACAGAAGAAATCTGTTTCTTTCCTCAAACAAAGCACCACAAGCATTGTACCTCATTGTAACAATCAGTCAGAACTAAACAGCTGCCCAGCTGTTAATGTACTACAGTTCCAAATAACCTGTGGTTTTGGAGAGGCAGAACAGTCATTAGTGGTAGTTTCTGTAATATCCTAGAAGAAAGAAAACTGCAGTACTGAATGTTCAAAACACAGCACTCGAGACGGAAGCACTCTTATTCTGCTGGCTCCATTTACTGTTCTTTTACAGAAAGAGTTGCCTCTCCCCCCACTATTATTAGACTCTTTAAGACTTCAAACCCATCACCCTGTACTCAGCTCTGACATTTACTAGCAGACAGAGCAATTCACTAAACAAACCCACAGAAATACCTTTTATAACTATGAAATGAAGGCAGAAAGGCTGGTGGGCATGGAGTAGTGTACATCTTTGTTACAACAATGAGCAAACTCACAATGAACGGCTAGTGGTACACTGAGAACCCTCTAGGAGGGGGTAACTTCCAGTGATTTTACATTAAATTACGTATCAATACATTAGACCACATTTTAACTTGGGAATACCTTATCAGGTTTTGACTAAGAAGCAAAACTAGACAAGAAACTTTCCTTTGCTCCAAGCCTTTGCTTCAAGGAGGGAAGTTTTCAATCTACTGCTCACTGATAAATATATATTCCTCTCCATGCAGCGATTAGTCCAGAAATATTCTCTGACTGATCTTGCAAGCTATATTTATAACAAAGTTCTGAACATTCTGGAATGCAAGAGTCACTCACTCTCTAATTTCAGAGCAGTTGTAATCTCTTATCCCCCTGTAAGAGGCTGCCAGAAATGCTCCTGCCTAATGCCCATCACCATTTGTTCTGAAGATATCAACTTTCTGGCTGTAGCAGGTAAGTCAGGACTTCTGGGCTTTGATTCATGTCTGATGCATCTCTTGCATTTCAACTCTGAAGGCAATGATTTGGGATATACCTTGTAATTTTTTATCAAGAGGTTTCCAATAATACATGGAATTAGCGGCTGTGTTTTATCCAGAATAAAACAGATGGATGTGAGAACTGTTCCCATAAACATGCACAGTTTTTAGCATGAAGGATTTCAGCATTTTTCCTTCAACATGCAAGTTAGCAGAGGGGATCAGAACATGTTTTCTTGTAAAGAGAATGGAATTCCATATTGTGCTCCTGGTAGACCTGGAATCAGCTGCAGAAATTGAAGATGGAAAATACACCCCTGGACATGGATCAAAGGACAACCAAGGCTCCAAAGAAACAATTGCTTTTGACTCCGCAGCCTTTTGCAAGTGATCTTAGTTACATCTTTTTTAATTAAAACAAATGGAATAAGGAAAATATTTTTTTTTCCCCAGAATGTCCATATAGAGGTGAGGGATTTTATTTTGGTGGGTTTTTTTCCCCCAAGTTCTGCAATCTGTTTGGATTACTAAAGCTTCCCAAAGATATCTGAGACTGCGGGATGAAATCCAGAATAATTTAATTATTTTTAATTATCACTTTGAAATTACATATATCAATACACTGTATTTTTATTTTGGTAGGAGAAAATGCCTGTGCTAGCATTTGATCATCGTATAAACTGGTGTTCCTTGGTCAGCAAGAAACATCATGCCTGCCAGAACATCATCAAATCCACTGTGTACAGATGATGTCATCATTCATGGACAAAGGGTTTGATTTTACTTTATATCACAGCTAAGGCTAAAAGACATGGCTTATTTTGAAGACACTACAGGTATTAACAAACCAATTATCAATGCTCTTTATGAGACCTATATTTTAAATTTGGTGTCTCCTGTTATTATGTGGTGATTTACATCATACTCTTTATGTATGCATGCACTACTATTTTCTGAAGTAGGGCTGCAGGTGGACAAATAGCAGCTTGTGTCAGAAAACTAATGAATATTATTCTTACCCTAACTGCAAATTATGAATCATGACACTGATTATATGTTGGCAGAAGCATCATTCAGCAGTAACATGGATACAACACAGCGTCAGAAACATAGGTAGAACATCTCCAATAACTTGTACTTGATTGCCAAGTCTAAATATCAAGCTACGAGTCTAAAACCCAAACTGCCTGGCTGACAAACTGTTTCATGAAAAGCTGCTCTCGCTGTCTCCTGTGGCATTTCCCAGGTCGGCTCCCGAGCACACCCGGCGCAGTGTTCGCTCTTGGAAGTCTCCTGAACACTTCCCGTTACCAAAGGATGTCACAGCCAGCACCCAGCCCGGCGCAGCAGCAGTGACATGCCGAATCCCACACGGGGCCGCAGACATTTCCGCCCTGAACACTCCTCAGACAGAAGCCCCCATTCTCACCGGCCTGCCCGCGCCGCCACATCCGCAGAGCACCGCTTCCCCGCACCGGGGCTGAAGCAGAGAGGGGAAGCCTGCGCCACACCAAGAGCCCAGCCCACGCTGAAAAACGGCAACTCTATCGCCCGCCC
>JANRGW010029235.1:0-50546 GCA_024733675.1 Psilopsiagon aymara
GCCGAAAGTCAAAAACACAGTGCTGCACCAGCTACCAAGAAGGAGAAAAATGACTGCTACTGCTGAACCCATGACACCTAGTTAGATCACTTTTGTGAGAAATTACCGCCAAAGCTTCTGGAGGCACAATAGCCTTAATGAAGATAGGGAATTACTCCTGTAGATGTCTGATAATCAGTCAATCCTAAATTTAATTACACAGTTCAATGAAATAAGAAAGTGATGTTCTTGTAATCCACTCCTTGTTTTTTATTTTTCTGTGTAGGATATTTCCCCCTGACACCTTGGCTAATTTTATATTCAGTGAAAAATGTTAATGTAATTTAGTAAACTTATAATTATTTAAAAAGTGAGTTTTATTCCACTACTTGGATTCATTATCATTTTCCTACCTAACTGCAACTCCCCGGGAAGCTTTATGATACAACGAAATTAGCAAACTAGGGAAAAGTTTTCAATTTAATGATCTTAATAGTTAATTAGGTTATTGTGATGCTGGGAAGGTTGTGCCACTAGATCGTTCAGTCAGGTGTTCACTAGATCGTTCACTAGGTGTTCAGGGCTTTAATAAAAGATTTCTACAAAATGAATGTGGTAAAGTCCTCAGAGCACTCACACACATCCCAGAGTCTTTTTGGGAATTTCAGACTGTGCTACTCTAAGCTAAGTGGGGATCATCTGCCTAAATCCACAGGGTGATGGCAGAGACTCTCAAGGAACTTTGTTCCTCTGCCTGCCTGTTCCCGAGGGACATCCCTCCACATTATGTTCAACACAGAGATATTCAGAGACCATTCCTGTTGCAAAGTTCAAAGTGGAAGTGGAGTTATAATTATTTAAAATACAATGCTTTTAATTTACCAGCAGCCATAGCTCCCCAGGAGGCTTTTACCCAAGGCTGCCCTCCAGCTTCACATTCTCCACAAGAGAATGGTGTGAACAAGGTCCAACAGAGTCCCTCTCCTCATTGATTCTCCTCATTGGTTTTACCTGGAAAAGGAAGTTTTCATCAATACATTCCAGGAACCCCCTTGATGTCTTATGCCCTGCTGTGTTGTACCTCCAACAGATGTTGGCGCGGTTGAAGTCCCATATGAGGATTAAGTCTTGTGAACTTGAGGCCATACCTGTCTGTCTATTGAGGGCCTCATGCACTCCATCTTCCTGGTTGAGAAGCTTATCGCAGATCCCCACTGTAATGTCCCCTGTCCCTGCCCTCCCTTTAATCCTGACCCATAAAGGTATAAAGGTAGTTAGAATTAGTACTTCTGCTAAAGCAATGAAGCAGCTCACACCATGGTATCTTGACTTGGTAGCTGGAAGGATCTAAGCTTCAGGACTGTGCCATGCAAAACTGAACTGCAGCTGCTGTGCTGACTCAAGTGAAGGTAGCCTGTGTGATGGGATTTATGGAACATAATCTCACATAGCTGTACATCTGCTGAATGCCTTAGTCCATGTCTAAGGAGATGCAAGCTCTAGGTAAGGTTTTTCCTCATGCTGGGGTATTTGTAACTTCTTCTGTGCCTCCTTTTGTGCCTAATATTAATGCTGAACTCCTGTGGCTGATTTTCCTTAGTGTTTGACTGCTCATTCAATTTTTTCTCTTAATTCTGCTATCTATTTACATTATTTTAAAGGAGCTCCATTTCCTTGAACTTCAACTCTTCTATTTGCTTTAAAAGTAGGCATGAAAGCTGTAGTGCCAAGCAGAGTGCTTCAACACAATCTGCTCTGGAAAGGAGGGTAAGAAGGAAAAAAGAGTACTTACAAATTTCTTAGTAATACAAGTGGGAAGGGACCTCTGGAGGGTTCTAGTCCTTTGCTCAAATTTTGCAACCACCTTTAAAGATCACTAAAGTCCTTTCCAGTGTTGAAAAACTCTAACAGTGGAGATACTGTCACTTCTCTGGGTCCTTGACCCCAGACGGCACCACTTCCACTGTATAAAGTTTCTCCTTATATACAATTTGAATTTCTTCCCTTCAGAGATTCCTGGATTCCTCAAATAGTCCAGCCTCTTTCCCTGTTGTTTATTCTCCTGCCTTCCTCACCTCTCACATGGCATTGCATCCCCTACTTTTCAGGCTGGGGATCAACAGCACAATGTGTGAATGGCAGGGAACCATGTGCGCTGATTGACTGGCAGCTATCTGCTGAACATTCTATCTGCCTGCTACTTCTCTGAGCAGAGAAGAGGTAGAATCCTGTCTGCTTTTCCCTCAGTTGATTTTAACCTGTCTCTCTCTCTCATCCAGCTGCTGATTTTCACACCACTTGTAGTCTTTGTTACTGTTGAGTCTCTGACAATTCTAAAAAGTCAAGGGTGAAAAGGACTGAGAGTCTGATGGCTGAAAAGACAGGTGAATAGGCAGATACAGTGGAAAACCAAACTGAAGTTTAAGCCAGATTTTGTCTCTGCTATTTTTGAAAGCACAATCTGCTAGCCAGGAGATGGCAGAAACCCAGTTCTCTCACTCACTGCTTCCTAGGACCGGGAGTATGGTCTGGCCCTTCCTATCAGCACTGCAGGGAACAGCAAACCTTTTGAATTAGTGTGTCAGCTTCCAAGGTAGGATGGGAAGCCCATCAATTCTGAATGTTGTACCAGTGCCAAGTGTCAAGTGTGTTTTTCTCAGCAAAATCATCTGGATGGAAGGCCACCGGCCAAGGCTGGTGGTTATGGGAGTGCTTGGACTGACAGCTGGAGTAATTCTGCTCTGTTAATTGTTATTTTAAACCACACTGGTAAGTCTGACAGTTGATATCCAGTTCCAGTAGTTCCCAATTCATATTATCTCAGTGCAAATTCAAAGGAGATCCTATGTTTGAGGAGGCCAAGAATGGTAGAAGCTCAGTCCTCAGTGAGGACTAATCCAGGTTTTATCTCAGATGTCAGCTAGGTGCAAGACTGGCAGCTGGCAATGTGCATTAGCAGAAGCTACTGTTGACTTATCTGCCTAGACAGCTTGCTTACATCATATGGTAGTGGGGCTTGGTATCCTGCTCATGGCCTCCTCTTTGTTCAGTCTGTTGTTGGCCTGTTTCAGAGGTACAGTACTAAACAAGAGAGGTTTTTAGATAGATCTTTTGGGAAAAGGGGAGTCCAACTCAGACTGTCACTTCTGTAACCTGTCTGACACAACCATTGTCTGTTTTCCAGAGCAACAGCTACGTGTGCTGAAGCCCTACTTCCTAGGAAGTGGCTGGACATTGCCAGCTGATGGAAAGTAGAGAATAAATCTTTTTTCCTTTGATTCCTTGTGCAGATTTTGCTTTATTAAACTGCCTTTATCTTTACCCACGAGGGTTTTTTTCCATCTTATTTTCTCCCCTCCCCATCCTCCTCAGGAGGGGACTGATAGAGTGGTTTAGTGGCCCCCTGGTGTCCAGCCAAGGTCAACCCATCACAAGTGTTCCATATGGAACATTGTTAATATGTTAATATGTATTATTCAATACAGCAAAAGAATTCTGCATAGGCTGCTTCTAGTAAGAGTAAAACCTCAACACCTATAAGGTCAAATTTGTATCAGGCAGCATGTTGCCACGAGAGATTAATTTGATCCTCATTGCTTCAAGATGCCCTCATAGACAATGAAGAGGAGGAAATAATCAAGAGGCACATGAAAGTATGTTACAGCGTTGCCAAGCACTTAGGATTCCTCATCTGATAAAAGTCCTCAAGCCACTTCTAAATCTCCTGAATGTCTGGGTGCTCTCCCTTTTGTTTGCCGTACAGCTGCAGGAGAAAAACCCACCACAACCAAGAACAACAGTGATGCAGAAACCTCGGTTGTTCCCCACCAACTGACTGATGCCCAGCCAGTCCCTCAGCAATGGCAACCCTGGCTAGCTTCTACCCTCCTGCAGTTTTATTGCTGAGCATATGATTTGGTTTGGGATATCCTTTTCATCATCCATCCCAGCTGTGTGCCTTCCCAACTTCTTGAGCACCTCCAGCCTACTCACTCTGGTGCAGTATGAGAAACAGCAAAAGCCTTATATTTGCATAAGCACTATTCAGCAATAACTGAAAGTTTCCTGTGTTGTCAACACTGTTTTCAACATAAATCCAAACCACAGCCCCATACAAGCACCTATGAAGGAATTTAACTCCACCTCAGCCAAAATCAGTGCAAAGCTTTACAGAAGGATTACTCTCCAGGTTCAGTTGGTTAGAAGTGAAGTAGCTACTCTAAGCATGGTGCCTATACTCTCTTCCTCTCTGGGGTAAAAGAGACTGTTTTTTCCAGAATGTGATTAATCTGTCTATTCAATATACTGGTCATAACACAGGACAAGTTGCATTCTGGATTGTTTTGTGTTCAAGACTGTCACTGCATTCAGTGGGACAGATAGACATTTTGTGCAGGCAGTTCATCTCACTGGTGTGAGACAGTCATAGAACCACACAGAATGGTTTGGGTTGGAAGAGACCTTAAAGATCATCTAGTTCCAAATCCATTGCCACAGGCAGGGACACTTTCCACTAGACCAGCTTGCTCCAAGCTCCGTCCAACCTGGCCTTGGACACTGCCAGGGATGGGGCAGCCACAATTCTCTGAGTGACATGTTCACCTGAGGACGGGATAAATCCTCCAAATTCCAACGGGGCTGCAAGGCTGTAAGAATAGAAATAAAATTGTGATAACTGTCAAGACTAAGGTTGTGTGCTGCAGAATTGCTCTCTTGTAAACTTTCTTATTTTCCAAAGTAAAACTTACTGGACTACATGTATTTATAACTGATTCATAACCAGATTTTCAGTTTTGTTTGTTTTTAATAACAGAGTATCTCCAAGGTTTTGAATTGGGAACTGCTGCTGTTAAACAATCTGGCCCTTTTTCTTATGAAAAGTTGCTTTCAGCTTCTATAAAATGCAGTTCTGCAAAACTACCTGCCCTTCATTATTTCATTTATGAGGACAGTCTCATCATAATCTCATTACTTGTGGGACTCAGGGTTTCCAGGATCAGGCCATTAAAGGTGCATGATGCTAATTAGTACTAGCATCCAATAATGGCTTTATATGTTAACCTAAAGCTTTGTTAAAGCTTGCAAAAAAATGAAACTTCAATTATATGAAACCCATGTATAACTAATGAAGAAGTATTTGCTTTTTCTCATGTAAATATCACTCATTCTGGAGGGACTGCTTGCAATATTGTCTGCTGATTAATTCATCAGGATTAAAAATGAGAAGAGGCTTCTGGATTTATACTTCTCTCACACAAACAGGCACACTTCAGAGGAGCAAGTCATGCATGCAATGGGTACCCAAGCAGTTAGTATGTTTTGAGAGCAGAAGATTCCCCTTGCATCCACCAGTGGCAAGAAGTACAGCTTGTGATCAACAGCCATCAACTCCTACAAAATTAAACCTCTGGGTTTTGTTTAGTTACACTCCAGGTATTGCCAGAAAAATTGCTGCAATGCAGTTACTGTCTTCTTTTAGTGTGGTATCAGTACCCTTTTTGTGCTGGGACTGCCTGATCCCTCAAAGTAGGGTTGGGCAGGGATACCAGCTGCTCCTGCTAAGTAGAGAAGGAGCAGAGTTTGTCAGCAGGGAGTAAAACCAGACATGATTAAAAGCTCTGCATTTGTCTAGGCAAAACTAACACTGGTACAGTAACGATTTGAGTGTTTCTCTTCTGTAGCTGCTCTTGAATCTCTCAGGTAGGAAGAAAAGGTGTGAAGGTGCCACTGGTCATGTTCCATGGCATTGCAAGGCTGTGCCATTAAGAAGCTGTTATTAGCTTTTGAAACTTATGGGACAACTGACCTCGTCTCCCCTTGGGCTTGGTGCAGGTGCTCATATCAAGTCTGAATTACCACATCTCTCAATGATGAAGTTATGGTCCATACTATTTGCTGTGGAGCCTGTGTAAAAGTCCTACCACTTGGTATCCCACTTGATCCTCTCTAACACAATCAACTTTGGTCTTGACAGTCCATTTTTTCCTTGCCCAGTCTAACCTGCTGGACCTGAGGGAATGGTGCTGTCAGCCTTTCCTCCAGGATATGTCACAGGATGCACTGGCTTGATCGAATAAGTAGTTTGTATATTTGATGTATTCTGCTCTTAACACCTCGCTTCCTCCTTGACACTGAGGATTCATAATATAGGTCTGTGTAATCTCCCCTCATCCTTCAGTGAGTGAGGGGAAAGCTGTTCAAGTAATCCAAGGTGGTTTCAGTACTCTTTTAAGCAGTGACAGCTCCCGCCACGAAAGTCATGACCTTGTGGAGAGCCAGGGGTGCTGAAAGGTGCCAAGACTCACTGTGGCAGATGCCATCACATCCCCACAGGTTGGTTTTGATATGTCACAGGGAGGTCAGAAGAGCAGCCCCACACTGAACTAACACCTTTCAATACTCAGAGCCATGGTAGCCTATGTTGCTATCCCTGAAGCAGGCTGCAGAAGGAGATATGGTGCAAATGGATTAGAACAGGGAAAACGGGCTCCAAAAAAACTAAACCAAAGTGCCAGCAGGTTTCACAAGGAGATCCATTTGAGGAAACAAATAAAAAGCAATTAAGAAAAGCAAATTGACACATTGGGCTGGATTCACAGAAGGGAAGGGAGTGATACAACTTTGTGTTTGGGGACTTTGTGCAACAGCTTGTCTGTTTCTCATTTGTTTAAAGGCAGAACAGCAGCGGTATCATCTGTTGGTCAATATTTAGGGGAAAGAGCTGACAGGGAAAAGAGTTAATCACTGAGGGCTGTCTCTGTAAACACAATGTTTATTTTGCATGTGTGCTATGCTTTAGGGCACTTGCTTATTTCTCTTGCCTGGGAAGAAGTTTCTGTCCTCATTTAGCTTCTTTTCTTCCTCTGTCTATAGTTTGGTCTCCCTTTTCCCTCTTCCCTAAGACAACTGATGATTTGCCACAGCTAGCAAGGGTAAGATGCAGAGCAGTGTGCTGATACTACTCAGAGACAAATACTTTGCTCGTCTATCAACTGGCCTTGCTCAGGCTAACCCTGCGTTAAGCAAACTGAATTGGCTGGGGGATAGGCAGGACTTCTCCCTCTGACTGGACTGGCAGGATGCTTTCCCTGTAGCTGTTTTTTCTGGGGCCCACATATATGTTTCTCCACATGGAAATCACACCCCTTTGGGCTAGCGTTTCTTCTATTTCAAGTCAGTGCACAAGACAGTGAAGGTGATTAAAACTATATGCAGTAAGTCACTGTCATCTGAGGCTCAATAAGCCATTACAGTTATGCCAAGTGTAGTCTATAAGCTGAATGAATTAAAAGGTACAGTCAGTAACATAGCCTCACCCTCTTTACAGCCATTGTGTAGTGGTGTGTCACTGTTACTAGGCCATACTGCAGAAATAACTTTTTCATTTTTGCTTCTGCCTTCACAGAGTGACTCCAAGTTACTTGTAAAGGTCATTTGCTTCCTCACCTCTGGATATGAAAGATTATATTGAACTTAATGGGAAAGACACTGAACTGTCACTCCTGCAGCTGTCATCTAATAGCTTACTTACATCATTAAGTTGCACAGCTAATTCAGCAAGTTCAGAGAAATGAAGATGCCAGGAATTGTCATCTTATATTATTAAGACTTAAGTGGCATTAGCTTCTCCACTGATAAAGTTTTTTTACCTGCTTCTATGCAAAGCATGCCTTTTATTAAGGAGTTAATTTCACATTGGTCTTTTGTACAGGAAATGGCAGCTGGATCCCAAAATGCTCCTTAACAATTTCTTTTAAAGAAGTGGCCAAATAAGCTGAAGAGGCAGGCCACAGAAACTGAATGCTACCTAGGAATTTTTTACAGTGTACATAATACGAGGGGAAGAATTGAATCTCATGTACTCAAAGGTCTGTTTTTATCTCACCAGTGTGAACAATAAGGAAAAAAGCATTCACAAAGGAACCAAGTCCATTTTCTCCAGTTGGCTAGCAGTGGCTCCCATGGTCAAGCATGATGTCTTGAAGTGAATCCTGACTTTTCTCCCTCATCACCCTTCTGTTCCTGCTACAGACTGGTCTTGGAGGTCAGAAACTGGATTCCTAATAGATTGATATAGCCTGGTAGACAGATTACAGAACTGTGTCAGTCCAGTGTGTCCTCCATAGTCTATAGACTTTTCCTTTCTATGAAGATAAAGCAAACCCATGTTTTCTGGAATTCTTTCCCTTGCCTTTGAGTCTCACTTGAAAGAAGTAAGAAAACATAAGCAGGAGAAAAAGCAATTATCTATTTCCAGGGTGTATAACTAGACAGAAAAATTGTACTTAACACCTTGTGGCTGACAAAGTTAACTGCTGAGATTGCTGAGAGGACAGGTCTGGATATCTGCCATTTTCATTAGCTGGAGTTATGTTTTTTCCAGTGATGGATTTGTTACAGGTTCTGTTACTGTGTCCAGTCATAAACAGCACTCAGCTGTAATGTCATTAAGTCTCATATCAAAACAGGCTGCAAGAGCAAAGTGAGTACCAAGACAGAGCAAGAAACAAGATGGTGCTATTCCATTCATTGTATAGCCTGCCTATCTGGATCTGTGCATGTGACATAAATTCATCCTGACAACAGGCTGCCTGGATCTCTTGTTACTGCCTGGATCTCTTGTTAGAGTGATAATGAGCATGATTTGAAAGACCTGCTCTATGAGATTTAACTGTGAGCTGAAAGCCACAGAGGAGAAACAGATGGATAGTTGCTTTCTTTGATGTGAAATGGTCTCAGCAATCTCTTACCCACCTCAGCCCTTTAAACTGCATTTGCAGCTGATAAGGTATTTCTGAAGCATTAGCATGAGTTATTACAATGAAGTATTAGCATGAATTCTGAGATTTTCAAACTGACCAAAGCAAATCAGCTCCTCAAATGAACTTAAGGTGTTTCAAGTTTTGTTTTTTAGTGGGCCTATTTTGGGGGCAGTACAAGGAGCTATCATATATACCACAGATACAGTGGGCACCTGAAAAGTCAGAATGTGCATATGTGTCGTAATACTTGCTCTAGGATATTTGCTGTAAGCTGCATCACATGCTTGGTATTCACTGTTTTCCCCTTTGAGGAGGGGAAAGACATAATTTGCCCTTTTTAGGCTGATGCTAAAGTCTGAGTCCTCATTCCATTGGGACCTGTAAGAAGGTGTACTGGGTTTGTGTGACAAGGTTTTAGTAGTGGGGAGGGCTACAAGGGTGGCTTCTGTTAGAAGTTGCTGGAAGCTTCTCCTATGTCCGATAGAGCCAATGCCAGCTGGCTCCAAGACAGATCCACCACTGGCCAAGGCTGAGCCCATCAGCCCCACAGTGGAAGACAAATAAGTCTGTCCCAACAAAGACATATTACATGGTCAGCCCACACATGAGTGATCTGTATGTCAGTGCTAAAACTTCTGCTCCCAGACTGGATGCTTGATACTTTAAACTAGGAGTAAGCTGACAGAGATATTCTCAGATCCCTCGGTTTGCAGGCCACTTATCAAAGTACTTCATAAAAATTTGTGTGAGTGATATATCTCAGTTTGCCCCACAATAAAGATGGGTTTGACAGCTGCATTGGTGGCCTCAAGGAAGTTCAGCACCTTGGTAGATACCTTTACAATTTTGCAGTCTCCAGGTAGAGCTGAGCAGAGTTAGTCAGGTAAACAGTAAAATATTCACTTCAGTCCTGAAGGATTGTTAAAGGATGAAAGATGTTTTACTATTAGCATTTCTTGTTTTGTTTTGCTTGTTTTGTTTGTTGTGTTTTTTCTTCTTCCAGAATGATCCATCAAACAGAGGCTCCTTTTTAAATACATATATACATTTACTTATATGTGATCTTTAAAATATGGAATCTGCAGGTCTTGGAGATGCACATGAACTATCCATCAGTGCTGGACTGTACAGGCTTCCATAGTTGGTAGCTTTCATATGTGAATTAGATCTTAGAAACCAACAAATGAACTCACAAGACAAATTCAAAATCAAGACATAAATCCCTCAGAGGGGTTCATCTCCCTGTGTATAATAGTGCACATTAATTTGGATCATGATATATGAAAATTGAAGTTCTCAATCACAAAGCTCTTGTGGCAGAGGCTTTAAAATAGGGGCAAGGGGGAGGGATGAAAAACCTCTGGTGATATTAGAAGAGCTGACAATACTGCCCTTCCAGTCCTTCCTCTCTTCAACACTTCTTTACTGCTGTGTATGTGCTTTTGGGATGTGATGGAGAGGGGTGAGGTTTGCTTCTTTTCTTGGCAGATTCCTGTCATTTAAAGGTTAAGCAATTCACTTAGTTCAGGGTAGGTTTTCCGCCTTTGTTGCCAGCCAGGGCCTGGCTCCTCTCCACATTTAGGCCCTGACTCTGTATTCTCAGTGAGTCATTGTGTAGGCAGATGTTGGATATAGCGCTTGTCACTCTATAGATCATGCTTTATTGCTTACACTTGCAGAATAGCAGCACGCTAACCAAGCTCAGCCAAGGTGCTTGGAGTGTCTGACATGTCAATCTTCAGTGCGTGCTAAGCTGAGCCGAATGGAGCTGAGCTGCAGGGCTTTGCGAAGGTGCTTTCAATTCAGATCTGAGCAGCCTGTTGTTGATGCAACAGGACTGAATGCAGGGCCTTTGCACACCAGAAATACCTTCTGTGTTCCAAAGAAACCCCCACCTTTTTTATCCTTATGTAGTAAGCTCAGGTTCTTCCCTGTCCATCTTTCCCACTTAAAATGTCGATAGCAACCTCTATGCAGGTTATTTCCAAGGACTGAGAGGAAGAGAAGGTTAATAGACTGAGGTATATCTAAAGGCCATCAATTCTTTTCAGGCAGCATTAATCCCTAAGAAATGACCTGTTCCTTAATCATTATTGCTCAAGTGATTTTATTCGTGACCTTTAATTGACGTGGCAAAATGCAAGAGCGAGGGTTCTCCACAGGAGGATTTTCAAACATATATACTGATATTGTCATTTTTAAGGAGTAATTTTCTTTTAAATGTCTCCCACTTGCAACTAATTTGATTGATGCTGCTGGAAAAGCTGTTTCACCTGTGATAAGAAGATAGAAGTGCAGATTTAGTTGTGTTTTGGGGGATGATGAAGATGACAGGCACTTCCTGTCTTCATATTGTCCAAAAGTTTTCCTGGATACTTCTTATGTTTTCACACTTCAGATGCTGCCTAATCTACACAGCTCTTAATTACTGCCTGGGCACATATGTGTGCATAAGACGCAGACTTGGCAATGACTGACATGAAAGGATTAGTAAGACTAGTGAGACCACTGGTGAAGAGAGGGGAATGGATGGTATCGACTGAACAAAGGGAACATGATTTATAAATGACATTTGTTGAGTTCTGAGCAGCATTAGGGATGCTTTGTGCTATTTCTGCAGAACAAAGATGCCCTCCATCTGTGGATGTATCACTCAGGTGCAGTGGGATCTTCAAGCAGAATCAGTGTGTGGTAGCAGATTCTCTCATTGATCACTGTGGGCTGTGTCCAGAACATGTGTGGATCACCTTCCCCTCCTGGCATGAGCAGCTCTGAACTATGAGCTGCCACAACAGTGTAGGGAAGATTCAGGGCCCCCTGCAGTCTTGGGGCACAGTCTTTCTTCAAAATCAACCTGTGTCAGTTCTCTGAAGGGTAGGGTGAATGTGCATGGAGTAGGCGATGGTAAGAAATCTGAGGGGCCACGGTTTTGCCTCAGGACACCCTCTCCTGTGACAGTGTCATCCTTGATTGCATCCAAAAGCTCCATGGAGAAGACAAATGCTCCTAGCAGTATTTATATATTATGTGTTAGAGTAACAATTGTGTGTCGAGTAACAACTGACTGAGTTGCTCCTCACTCAAGCTCTTGATTTTCCCTTCCTGAAAGCTGTTTGGCTAAAATAGTATTAGCAGTGACATCAGATGAAATAGAGGAGATTTTACTAAGGTATTTAAATCATGAAGGACATAGTTAAAGTTGCTGTCTCCTATTATAAGAGAATAAAGGGTTCACTGGATGAAGTTAATAGGCAGAGCATTTAAAACAAATTAGAGGAGGTACTTCTTCATGTGATGTGAAGTCAGCCAGTAGAATTCATTACCACATCAAGTCAGGGAGTCAATCGTTGCAGGCAGAATGAAAAACAGGCTGCACAATTTTATGGCCAATAATACATTTGCATCTATGGCTGTAGGATACAGTGGGAGTAGCAGTTGTGGTGTTCTCAATACACACTGATGTCAGAAAGGGTAGTCAAAAAAAGTGTTTCTCTTTGGGTTCTGCCTAAAGAAAATGCTGATCTTTTCCCCTTGTCAGCCTGAGGGATGATGAAGTGCACCAAGACCAACGCACTCTGCTATCTGTCCTGAGGAAACCAGGGTACCTTGTTCATGTTTGCTCAGTAGAATGAAGGTCAGGCAAAAGCTAGCCTGGCAAACTTTGGCTAGACTGGTAAAGTCTGGACTGTTCCAAGAATGTGTTGTGCACACCTTCAGAAGAGCAGTGTGAGTTCATTTTCTGGGTGTAAAAATGTGCTGTCAGGAACTGGCAGCGCAGCTCAGACCTAGGATCATAGTAAGGCTCTACTGAAGGCCTAAACCAGCTGCTTCTGAGGAAAGTCCAACAAATTCTGTGCCTGCTAGATACGTTCCTACTGCAGGAATTTCTTCCTGGTCTTTATCAAAGGTAGACAACCTTGTGTTCTGCATCCAGAAGGGCAAATTGACATCCCTTGAGAGGATTCTAGTCTCATGCCATCACCCCAGTGAGTGCCTGTTTAACAGATACATCATGTGGAGAGGAGATATAAGATTTCCCTGTATACTCTTATTCGTTCTGGTTCAGTATTTTTCTTTCAGTCTCATTCACCCACACTGATCTGCTGCCAGATGTAGCCTGGGCACTTGTCCATGTGCAAATCAAATAACGTTTTCCTAGGTAGGGAGAAGAAAAACTGAAATCCTATTGCCATCCAGGAACAGAACTCAGTTCCAACACAGAAAAAATCAGGAGACTGGATTGGTAATAAAAGTAGGATCTTCCACTGGATTTCATGGGTTCAACTCAAGTTTCAGCAGGCTTTCAGCACAGACATCCAGGAAATTTACAGGTCATGTTTGCTGGCTTTCCAGAGCTGCCTTGCCTTTTGTTTTCTGTGTTAATGAGACCATAGTAGGCTTGCCTTACATACAGCATAAACTGTAGTGACCGCTTATCAAAGCTGAAATTAAAGGCTGTGACTCTCTGACCTTGAGGTAAAGTGCCCCAGATGAGCCCAGCAACAAGGAATCCATAACATAATAAAACCAGATGAAATAATTAGGAACTATGTTAAATGCCTGAAACCTCTCGATGCACAGGGATGGAAATTACTTTCAAAATTGCAATTGCAAGCCAAAGTCTCTGGGTTTCAGTGCACAAAGAGGGCATGTTTTCTCTATAAGTGTGTTACTGAAGGTTTTGTTTTAAAAATTTGACAAACTGAACTCTGCTAGACCTACCAATTCAGGCAAGCATTTTCATTCAGTCAGGCGTCTGCTTGACTAGAGAATGCTTTTAATCTCTGAAAAGCATGCAAAATGCACAAAGGTATATAAAACAGGACTTTTATCAAACAATTCAATGGGAAAAGGTGGAAGAGCATTCCTTATCATCCCTTGCTCCTTTAATATTTCCATTTATAAAGGACAGCTGTCAATGTACAACACAGTTTACTCAGGCATAGAAGGGCGAGAGACATCCTACATGATCACAATCCAATTTGTTCTCCTGGGGTCAAGACTTATGAATATCTGACAGATTATGATATAATTTTCCTCAGCAGAGAGTTCTTGTTAAATCAATTTTCTCTCTTGTCTGCTTTCCACAATTTTGAGTAAAACATTGATTTTTTTTTTTTTTTTTGTGAGTCTAATGGAGCAAAAGCAGAATAAACCAGCTACTGCACAATCCAGCACCTTAATATGGACTCTTATAAGCTGGGAACTCTGGGGAATGTATCTGAAAAAGTAAAATCAGTGTGGAGGTCTTGGAATACATGGTCAGATCAACTGTGAGCCAGGAGAGATTTGTAGGAGGCTCAGTATGCTCAGAGAGGGATAAGAGATAGAGACGTGCTTCAGAAAAAAGAAATGTCTGCAGTGTCTGTAGTCATGGAAGAAAAATAATGTCTGTGATGGTGGAAAACTCAGACTACGAGGAAAACATGGACCAGGAGTAACCATGACATGAATCTCGGCCGGCTAGGATGAACACCTGGGAAGAGGGGGAGAGTAACCAAAGCACAGAGTAGTGCTTGCTTAGGAAAAGCAAGTTTCAGTCCTGAGGGAAACTCTTCTCCAGCATTCTGCTTTGACCTCAATCTCATCAAATGTTACAAGACCAACTTCTAATGGCAGGAAAGGTTTCAGAAAAGTTGTGAAGACATGTTTCTGCAAAGATCATGTTTATTCTCATGTGCTGTTCACCTTTTCTGGGCTGCAGGGCTGTGCTGCACCGTGAAGGATGCTCTCTCCCAAATGAGTCTAAGCTGTGAGGAATGGCGGGTTGCACAACCTCTCACACAGCACATGAACTGCTCTAAACCTGAAGAGTGCTACTATTTATTATTTTTATAATAATCATCATTATTTTCATTATTATTGTCATTATTATAATCATTATTATTGTCATTATTATAATTTTGAGTGAATAAGACAGCAATGGATTGGGGCAAAGCAACTGCTTCTTACATGGGGAATTAGAAGTTTCCTTATTGAAAACACCCTGCTAAAACAAGTCTGTTACAAGCACAATATCTGCACTATTAAATAATAATTGCTATCCTGTTTAATAGCGAACAAGCTCACATCTTTGCGATACAGTCAAAACAGCAGTTTTGTTCAAGATATCTCCATGTTCTCATGAATGCCTGAACTCCTCCTGTGGTCTTTTCTCAGAAAGAGTCCTATTAATTACCTCTGGATCAAATTAAGTATTCATATTCATGCATGACCTTGAATTAGAAATTACCCCTTAGCTCGGTTCTCATGGCTTGATTAGTCTCTTCTCTGTCTTTCCACAGTCCTCTGCAAAGGAACTGGAGGGTAAGTATAAGTTAGAATCCTAGTGTTGGTATCCTGCATGGACTTAGCAGGTAAAAAATAAGGACCCTGTTCTGATCCATGAGATCAGATCATGCAAATACTCCCCAGACTCCTTTTGAACTGCTTTAAGGGTAATGCACAATGACATTGAGATCTGAATACTCTGCTTCCCTGACTGTCTTTTTTATGCTATCTGGGATTTCAGAGTGAGGGACATATGTTGTCCCAAATTTTAAAAAAGAGGATCAATGGAAGCACTCCTACACCAGCAAACAGTCATTTCTCAGGTCAGAGCTGAATACACTGAATTTCATCAATTCAAAAGGGAAATTCAGACTGTGAAAGCCAAAGCAGAGCAGGTTTGGTTTGCAAAGAAAAGTGCCACAGAGCAAAAGGTATGAACTATAGGGCTCTTTTGACTGCTAGCGTACAGGTAAGCCTCTAGATTTGTGCTAAACATCACTGCTTTTGAGGAAAGAGCTAGGTGACCTTCATGTCACCATCCTCTTCCATTTGAACAACTCAGATACTGTGAAATTCAAAACACTGACACTGGGAAACTTAATATTTTTTGCACGATATGGTGTTTGTTTTGTTTTGTTGTTTTTTTCCTTAAGTTACTTTGGGGCTTTGTTTTCCAGTTCGCTTGTTTGTGTCTCACTCATCTGTTTTATGGCTAGAGATGCTGAGCTACTGCTCCTATTTGTCCAAACTGCCCCTCAGGGAATGGCTGAGACAGATGCTGTTAATGCTGGGGTTTTTTTCCTTGTAATGCAAGCTGGTTTTAGTGTGTCAAATGCTTAGTAACTCAAGTAATTTCACTCATCCATTTCTTGACATAATTTGTATGACATGATTTCAAAAGAAATGAGTTAGAGAACTTTAAGCCTCACATCATTATTTGGGAAAAGAACATTAAGTATCATCAACAAACATTCCCCTGTTTCAGTGGTCCTTGTATTCAGCTTCCTCTTTCTAGATTAGTGCTTAGGAAGCATCTTGAAACATTAAAATTGAAGGACCAGACTGGAGTCAAGGTCCACATAGCCTGAAGTCCACCAGAGTCAACAGAAGAGGAACATGTAAAAACCACCTACAATAATCCAGTCTCCAGGTTCTTTTCCTATTAGCTAGAAAATAGATCAAAGTATTACATTTAATGTCACTTTCACACTTTCCTTTTTAGGCAGGATGTTAATTCTGAATGTTCTTCAGAGCAACATAAATGATGGAATCCCAGAGTTCTTGGCTTGGACAACTTCTGTTATTTGTATTGACTACTTACCCTTTAGTCCAGAAAAACATTTCCATCTCTAAATTCTGAATTTCCCTCCTTTCAGACTTGCCAGAATTCTCATTTTTGTGTCTGGAGATAGGATGGACACAAACTCCAATGGAGTTATGCTTTCAAGAGATGTGAATGTGCTTATGTCTCTGCCAGGGACGTCTGAAAGGGGCAGTCAGCATAGAATAAGCCTGCAGGGGCTCTGGTGGTATGGAAACATACCAGAAAGTTCTGGGTAGCAATGGGCAGAAAGTCTTAGCAATGGCAAGGGATATGACAAGCCCAAGCTTTCTGGTTGCTCCACAGAGGTTTGTCCACCCAGCTGCTTGATTTTCCTGCTAACTAGGGGTATCTGAGCACTTTTTAGCTAGGGCTAAAGTTGAGCCTTGGAGACCTTCTGAAACTGTGAAAAGACACCTCTGCTTGACAGGTGGGGAGCTGAGGCACAGCAGAAAATGATGAGATTTGCTCAGTTTTCCTTTCAACCAAATGCGAAGTGAAGAGATCGTCCTATCTAACCCACTCTTCAACCATATCAATCTGACAGCTTTTTTTCTGTCTTAGCAAGTTTGCTCCTCTGATTGCTAATGGGCCTTTTTAATTTCTTTTTTAAAGCTCATGCAAATCTCTGTTTATGCTTAACCTTTAAAAAATCCTGATCATAATGACTGGCAATGACATGAATAAGTATTTAAAAAAATCCAAGCCTTTGCAGTTCTTATTTGCATTATTCCCTGAGAACATATATTAAAATATTAAAAGCAGGTAAGATTGTCAACCAGGGTTCACTCACCTGATATTTTTGTCACCTTGAATTGCTTTGTTGTTTATGCTTCAGCTCAAATCTCCACCCAGTACTTGTTAATTACCCAATCAGTATGATTATATCATAACAGACTTATCAGCATTTTAAATGGTGCAGTGCCATGGCCTGAGAAAGGAATTACAGAGATGGCTCACAGTTGATTGTTATCATTAAATGTGACATATAAAAACAAAGTTGCAATTTCAGACTTCCCCCCCCCCCTCCGTTCCCAGTGAAGACATAAATAAAACTCCTTTCCAGGCACACTGATAATGTAGGTAAGTAAACTTTGAGAGCACTGTAATATTTATGAGGTGCAAGTGTCTCCTCATAAAATCAATGATTAATCAGACAAAATGAAAGGCCTATGAAGTGAATTTATAAGTAATAGAATTTATAAGTAATTACTAAATAAGTGTAATACACAACAGTTTGTTTAGGAGCTAACATTTACAAAGCTGAAATGCTTTGGGAGGAAAAGGAAGCGACTTGCATTACTGGAACCTGGGCTTTTCAAATTGTGGTACCATTAGATGATCCACCATGGGTTTATTGTGCATCCCAGCTTCAGACATCAGTATTTTTTTCCACAATTTGTAGACTCTAGTGACACTAATATCTTGTGACTTCCCCACAAACCTGATGGTTTAGATACTAAAAATACTGTTTCAAAGAGCATGGAGGTAATGACTCAAAGTTGGCTTCTATTTTATGTGCCAAGACAACCTGGATGCCTAGAAAGAGGCATGTTCTGTAGCCAATGTCTGCATAAATATAGGTGCTGTGTGATGAAAACTATTTAAATACCTCAAGCATTTTGCTAGACTTGGTTTTCTGCTGAAAAAATACTTAACTAAAATAGCTAATAGAGCTCATAGAAATTAGCTTATTCCAGTTACTGTCATTGAAGCCATTGTAGGAGGAAGGATATAGTGAAATGACAAAGAGTAACGGGTTCAAACTCAAACAGTGTAGATTTAGATTAGGTATTAGGAAGAAATTCTTCACTGTAAGGGTGGTGAGGTGCTGGAACAGGTTACCCAGAGAAGCCGTGAATGCCCCATCCCTGACACTGCTCAAGGCCAGTTTGGACAGAGCCTTAAGCAACATGGTTTAATGGGAGGTGTCCCTGTCCATGGCGGACAGGTTGGAACTAGATGAACTTTAAGGTCCTTTTGAACCCTAACCATCCTGTGATTCTATAATTTTGTAGTATAAAACGTTTCTGAGTGTGGTTTAAACAAGAGGTTGAATCATTACCCATTAATTGTTATATATAAGCTTGGCAGAGTTCTTTCTGCAATGAAACAAAATATTTCTGGTGTTTCTGGGTGTGACCATTTTACACTAATCAGGGCTGACCCAAGAGCATCTTCACCTGTTTGTGAACAGACAGTGGAAAACAGTTGGAAAACCAGCATCTGAATAGACTTTGAACTCTAAGAAATGGTGTCATGAACACTGCACAGGTAAAATTATGATTGTTCAAATGGTGTTTGATTGTTTCTGTTCATCAGAGATCCCTTGTAGAGAGAGTGGGTGGGGATCTAAGGTGAGATTTGTCAGGGTTACAAAGGCCTATCAGCCCCTCAGGACTCTAATGCAACATGCACGAGCTTCAGTTTTCCAGGTAATTTCATCCACAGTCCTCACTGCAAATTGCATTGTTATTAACTCATCATAAGTGTAAAAAGCTATTTCCTGTCATTTCTTTTTTAACCATCACTGGGTAGACCACTACAAGGAAGGGTTCTGTGATCCCTCCATACAACAAGAACCACTATTTTTTTTTTTTTTCAGTCAATCAGGGCTCATAGTGCAGTATATCCCAGACAAAATGCTAAGCCTCTATCTGACATGGGGAGTTAGCCAAAATGCTAGCAGTTGATGCTGGTAAGCACCATAATATGGCTAGATGACTACTTTTACTACCCTGAGGTTTGGATAGCTTCCCTGCCTGAGGGGGGAAAGTGAGGACATGCTTGTACCAACCAGATCTTGATGTGCACAGTTCTTCCTACGCTAAATGAGTGAGGTATCTTCCTGAATTATTTTGCTGTCTATGCATATTTTAGCACTACCATTGCTTAGAGAAGCTGTGCTATTTGGAGCGTGTTCATGTTTCTGCTGAATGACTTTCTGAAATTGGCTGAAAGGAAAAAAAGAACACAGAAACTAAGGGTGCATTTCTTTAAAAATTGCAGATTTCACAGAAATTCACAGAAGCACCAAATATCATCTTCACAAAATTAGGTTAGTTTCCAGTCACCATGTCTATAACCCAAACAATTATTTGGTCTCACTGGACTTGTATACTGTAGGAGATGCAGCAGGGTATGCCTTCACACCACCTCAGAATAAAAGAAGGGTAAAAATCACAAGCCTCTTAGCAGAGATAGCTTACAAGATGAGCATCCCAAATTGATCCTCAGTGGTGCCAGGAAGTAATTTTTTCAGATATCTGATCCAGTTACAGCTATTTAAGCAGTTTCTATGCATCAGCTTAGTTGTACTAATGTGTGCAAATGTACGGTAAAGCTATATGTCTGTTATGCTAAACTTAGGTTTCTTGGCAATTAAAAGGGATCACATTGCCTCATGTGATGTGGAGATGTGTGTGCACGTGAACATTTTTGCAGTGGCTCAGATGATGCATGGTAATTCCTAGCCATGCTAGAATAAAAGTGCATCATTAGAATTAAAACAACACAAACTGATGCTGCATCAGTGGAAATGATTCTTAAGACATGAAAATTAATTTGGTAATTTACTACTGCAAGTTCTTCCTGTAGTAAGGAGGTTAGCGGGATCCATTAAAAGATCAGACATTTATTTGAGTAGTGAGACTGTATGAAGTTACTCTAATGTCAAAAGAAATGTTTGTGTGACAATTCTTGGGTTTTATAGGACATGCAAAATTTACAGGGGACTTTATGGAAAAGTAGTTCCCTGCAGAAAATATCCAGTGTTGGCAGATATTTGCATCTGTCAAAGCCTCCATGCCCCATTGCCTGCACCTCCCATGGTAGTTCCTATAGTTTGATATGTTACCCTTCAAACATGGAGACTGAGTCTTGCATAGCTTGTCTTCACTCCTGCAGTTTGTTTCTGCCCACTTATGTTAATAGGCTTGTGTCCATGCTTGGGCTGTTCTGGCACTGGAAATCATCCAGGCTTTTAGTGGTGTCCTGGGTACAGCAGTAGCAGACATTTTTCTCCTTCTTGGTAGCTGGTGCAGCGCTGTGTTTTTGACTTTCAGCCTGGCAACAGTGCTGATAACACCGATGGTTTCAGTTACTGCTTAGAATGTTTTGGTTTGACCAAGGACTTTCTGAGTCTCATGCTCTGCCAGGGAGGAGGGGAAGATGGGAGGAAGAGGAGGCAGGGCACCTGACCCAAACTGACCAAACAGGTATTCCATACCACGGCACATCATTCCCAGGATGAATAAAAGGAGGGCATAGACATGAAAGGTTGGGGGTACTCTGCTGGGTCTGGCTTGGTATCAGATGGTGAGCAGTTGTATTCTCTTTCATTGTATTTCCCTTATCATTATTATTATTGGTGGTAGCAGCAATAGTTTTGTGTTATACCTTAGTTTCTGAACTGTTCTTATCTCAACCTGTGGGAGTTGCATTCTTTTGATTCTCCTCCCCATCCCCGCTGGAGCTGGGGATGAAGAAAGAGGGGAGAGTGTGTGAGCAAACTGGGTGAGTTATAGTGGCTTAAACCATGACAAGTGATTCTCGACTGGGAGGACAGAAACTCATGTCAAGGAAGGCATGTTGCTGCACAGGGCACTCTGTCAGCAGCAGTTCCTACTTTTTGTTTAGATACAACAGACCAGTGATAGAAGTCCTTCAAAAGTTCATTGTAAGCTAGTTCTCAGCCCTGAATAGATCTATTTGTATGTTTACTTTTATGAAGTTGTGAGCATTTGCTCGAGTGAAACCTTCAAAGTGCTTAAAATTGGACTTAAGCATATGTCTTCACTCACTTGGGCTCTTACTGGGTGACCTGACATCGTCAAGAAACTGAAAAGAAAGAACTCTCTTTCCCTGTAGCAAAATCTCTTTCTACAAGCTGGACAACAATTAGTATAGTTGATTTTGATGGCAAATGAAAAGAAAGCTTTTGTCAATAGCCAAAACAGAAAGGCATAACTTTCTTCTTTGTTGTATAAGCAAGGTATTGCCTCAAGTTCCCTGCCAAGTCTGAGCAGACTGTCAATAGCAGCGAGGATTGTCTGTTTCTGGGCTGCCTAAAATCTAAAGCAACAAAGCAATGGAAATTTTAAGGAAAATTCATAGATAATGTAATGTAATGCAGACATTCAAGAGACGGCTCTTGGAGAATTTCTGCTATACCTGTCAAGTATGTGTCAGTAATTAAAGATTTATTTGGAACACTTTCAAATGAGCGCATAAAATACTGATTTAATTTCCGTTTAAGAGGAAAGCTGATGTACTTCCTGGTAAGTAAGTATAATTTAATTATTTAAAACAACAATATTTGAATATTCCTAGTTAGGAGCTGAGCCAGAAATGTGAACAGCATTTCAATTGTTCTTAGTTAAGCTTTAAAAGAATGTTTGAATATAACAGACGTCTCTTTCAGACACCCTTTAATTTCTTTATAGTTAAGATATGGATGAGATTAGCATTGTGTGTATTGAGGGGTTCTATCACCAAAAGTCTATGAAAGCTGTTGACAGGTTGAATCCTTTTTTTTCATGAATTTGTCATCTTGGGAAACATGGTCAGAAAGCTGATCTCAGTTAAATGAGCTGGAACAAATGCAAAGAGATACATGTTTGATTTTTCTTGAAGGAGACAATTTCATGTAAAAAGCTTTATAATTTTACAAAATGTGAGATTGGGATAGTATTATATTCATCAGAAGTGTTCACCCTTCCCTAGAGCAATGAAAATAGTTGATTCAGGAATCAGATTGAAAAGTCAGGTGTTTCCTTACATACACACACATGTATCTTTTGAACTAGATGTCATAATACACAAGCTGGTGCAGAATGTTGCATCTGAGCAAAAAAAACCACTTATTGAGTGGCTATTAATCCTTAAAATGAAACACTAATTCAACCAAATTTCTAAATGAAACTTTTCCAAGTGAAGGAAAAACTCCCTTTTCTTTTGTAGCAGAAGTTTTCCTGTCTTCCAGCTGATTTCACCTTTTATTTTAAGAGATCAGAGGGTAGGCTGTTTAGCAGATGGGCAGAAAAGCACTAAGTCTATTGAAGTCTTGAACATCTTTGTCCAAAGCCAGAAGTTGGCTGAAATGATATATGTCCTTCAGTAATAAAGTATCTGAGAAGCTGACTAGATTTATGTGTGGAACACAACTAAAAGTTTCAGTATTTGACTTCTATGAACCGTTCTTTGATACTCTGTTGTTTGGCAGCTCATGACATAGCATTGTGAAGGAAAAAAGACTGTAAACCCAAGCTGTGCTGGCTTGACAATATTTTTCTTTTCATTGTAATGCAATACAGATGTTTTACAGCATGTAAACAAGGCAGGCAATAATCAGGTCAAAATGTTTGTAAAAGTAAGAAAAGGTGTTAATTCATGAACAGGTTCCACCAGCTTTGTTGTACATTTTCTCTGAACAGCAGGAAGCACTGAACCCTGCTTGTAAGCTGTTCAAGCAAGGGATTTAATTAAGGCAATTCAGAAGCTGTAAACATTTGAATGTGAAGGAAGAGAACAAGGAAGCCTGACAAAAGCAAAGAGAAGGCTGAGCAAGCAAGGGACTGGTAAAAACACAGGAGGTGGAGGTTATAGAGGAAAGGACAGTAAATAGAAAGATGAAAAGGCTTGTTGTGAGATACTGAGGTTCCCAACTGAAAAAATAATTGTAATAAACTGGGACAGGAGAAAAATGGAGTGATACAAGGGGAAGAGAAGTGTCAGTACAGCAAAAGGTCTAAGAGCTCAATTTATAACGATATTCAGCTCCACGAGGTAGAAAACAGCAACTCTCTGTAAATAAAAACATGCCTGCTTACTCTGAAATAATGGATTTTTCCATTGAAACACATACAGAAATATAATAAACCTTTGTCAAAGGAGTTGGGTTGTAAAGGAATTCAATGCCTTACTTAAAATACGTACTCTTCCTAGCTCAAATAAAAAAGTTCAAAAGCCACGTTTCTGAAGGAATTTCAGCTTCTCAATTACAGCATGCACAGGAGAGGCTCATGGATTTATCCAGACAAGTACAACTGATAGGCAGAACAGACTGAGCAACAATGGAGTGGAGGAGCACATCCACACAAAGAGGTGCATGGACAAAGTACTGAATGGGGCACATAGACATCCACCTCTTGCATTTTGTCACACCTGCTGGGAATCCTCAAGGCTGAAGCTGGTTTTCTGCTTTCTCTCCATCCAGGAGAGGTGTTTCCTGACCAACTCTGGTTCCTGGAAGACAATTCTCAGATCCCTGTCTTACTGAAAATGCTCAAACTTGTCCGTGAAGTTCTGTGTTGTCATTCTTAAAGGCTGGGTAAAGCTACCAACTTTCCTTCCCACATTACACGACTAGCATTTCTGGCTTATACCTTAGTTAGCAATTTCCTGGCTCCAGGCTGTTATCCTTTCTTACAGCCTTCTGGAAAAACATTGACACAACTTTATAAATTATACGTTAGGAGAATAATAATGGCTTTAAGCTCATTTTCTGATGGATAGGGTTCAGCTTGCTAGGAGCTTTGCTTGGAATCAGTGCAAACATTCTGAGAAATTTAGATCAGAGAGTGATGTGGTCAAGGCTGCAAAGCCCTCACTTCACACCTGGCTAGATTCTGGGGGTGCAAGCTGGCAGCATGAACTTTGTGAAGTTCAACAGGGAAAAATGCAGAATCCACACCTGAGACAGAGCCAGCCATTGAGCTATGACAGGCTGGGAACTGGCTGGGAAGCAGCTGTGCAGAGAAGGGGCGTCCCAGCCAAAAAAAAGTTGAACATGAGCCAGCAGTGCACCCTCACAGCAATTAAGGCCAACTGCATATCCAGAGTGGATCACAGCATGTACAAGGAGAGGCTGGGGGAGCAGGCGTTATTCAGCCTGAGAGAGACTGCATAAAGAGAGAAAGTTCAGGTTGAACTAACTGCATCTTCCACTTAGAAAATGGCACAACACAGACAGAACAATGCCCCTCTCAGGGAAGCTAACAGGCATCTCTGCAACACAGGAAACTGATGAGCTAGGAAGAAATAATTCTTCCCCATGAGTATGGCACAGCAGTGGGATGTAGCTCATAGAGGTGGTAACATCTCCAGCAACAGGAATCTTTAACCCTTATCTGGCTCTGAGCTACTCAATCTAGCTATGACAGTGGTCATGCTTGGAGAAGAGTGTTTGATAGAGATGTCTAGAGGTCCTTTGTCGCCTAATTTGTCCATGACTGCATCGAATTTTTTTAGTCTGTCTTTTGAATTGCTACTTTCTTTTTCTAACAATGTGTCTGAAAAGTTTTAGTGAAGAAAAGTCAACCTTCTGCGTACAGAAATGCATGTCACCTCTTCATGCTCTGAAGTTTTATCTCTTCACTCACCTATGCACAGGGGAAGATGATACTTATTCCTGTTACTGGCTCAATCCAACTCTTTCTTGGTCATTTCAACCACACTCCATGTCAGTTTAGCCCACTCCAAGACTGGAAAAAAACAGCTGGAGAATGAGCACAAGATTGTCTTGCTTGTATCAGTTTGTCCAACTATTTTTCAGCAGCTATGGTCTCAATGTCTATACTATAGTGGTGACTCTGTGAAAGGCTGCTAAAA
Source organism: Psilopsiagon aymara (assembly GCA_024733675.1). Lineage (NCBI taxonomy): Eukaryota > Metazoa > Chordata > Aves > Psittaciformes > Psittacidae > Psilopsiagon > Psilopsiagon aymara. Next base: position 24,943 of record JANRGW010029235.1, read on the forward strand.
CCCTGCCCCAAACAGAACTTTCCATAGCTTAATGCAAGAGTTGTATTTATGGTCTTTGATGACAGCTATTCCAGCCAGGGTCTTTTATTTATTTGGAGCATTTTAGAGAATAATACATTCCCTATTTTTATGCCTGGTGTCATAAGTGGTACATGTGTAGTCATTGTCTAAGAATTAAAAAAATACTATTTTTAACAACTCTTACTTTCATTCTAATTACACCTCCTCATAGGCTTAAACTAGTAAATTTATATTACCATTGCCTCTCTACTGCTGCAGTATCCTGAACCAATTCCTTCACTCACTCCTTGTCTCCTATTACCAAGCTTCTACTGTGACCAGAATCACATACTTTCCCCATTGTATCTCCTTTTTCTTTGGTTGTGGCTCCCATATGTGCTCTGTAATGAACAGCTTGGAATGATCAAGCTGTTGAAGACAAACTAGCCATCACACCTTTGCTTGTCACATCTACATTCCTTTCTTACTTGAGATAAATCTGCATTTCCTTCTGTCATATTTCTGTCTTCCATATAGACCCATCTTTTGACTCCAGGCAAGAAGAGGTCTCTGTGAAGAAAGCTGTATTGTGCCATGAAATGTGGTCCTGAACACTGCACTGGAGACTGCCCATGAGTTGTTAATTTTGCTAACCTTGGCAATATTAAGCTGAACAGTCTAATGACAAGAGACCTGTCCTGCCTGTTAAGCATCCCTAACCTGGCTGAAGGCAGAGGTCTCTGAGAGGTCACTGACTCGAGTCAGATGAGACCATTTGTACTCCCAATGTCAGTGCATAGCCTTGCTATGGGATTTCTGGCTTAGATCCAATGGGTACAGGCATTTATGCTAACAGACCTTTGAGAAAAAAAGGTTGGATTAGTAGCTGCATATTTTTCCTGTCCATAACAATATGTACCCATGAAACTTTGACACTGCTAAAAGAAATGGTTGTGCAGAGAAACTGTCCTTCTGTGACTAAATACAGAGATTTCTCTACTTATTCACAAGGCTATTAATACCTAAAGACACTATCCTTGATCTATCAATCTTGACTCTTGAGTCAGTATTGGAAGCAGACATGAGCTTTCAGCCTTTGGAGATCTACTCATCTTGTTTGGCAAGTTCCTTTAAAAGCCACGAATCCAGACTATGTTGGACTCTGTGTGCTGTGTTGCTAATATGAAGTTATATATCTTCCCATTAGTTCTCATGATGGTTAACATAATCTTTTCTGCCTTAAGATAAACAACCAACCCTGGCTTTCAAAAGATTCTGTGTTCCAGTCAACTTTATTATTCCCTTTGGTTGGTAATATTGCTACTGACTTTCAATATGTCAAAGAATACTTGTTTTATGACAAGTAGTATCTTATCTTAATACTGAAAAAGGTATACTGCCAGAAAACTTTATATATATATTTCCAAAAGGTGAAATTTAAGCAAGGTAAAATTACTCACTTCAGAAAGATTTATAAGGCTCTTCAGAGCTGCATTCTTCAGTGCTACAAATTTAAACAAAATGCATGGCAAACAAGCAGGACAATGAACAATCACAGGAATATGAGCTGCACTAGGAACACATGCACACACTTTTAAATACCCACTTCAGAGTGTGGTATTTATTTAGTTATTTCTGGACAGAGATGCGGGAAGTGGAAGTATGGAGAGTTACGGCTAAGCTAACAAGCCATCTGTTCCACTGTTTAAGCCAGAGAAGGAATGGTACATTATATTTGGATCGCTACAACAAATGTGATATCTCTGGGATTTCTCTCTGGCCGCTTTAATTATTCCATCTGCAATTTGGATCTGAGAGGTCACACTGGTGATTCCCCAGAAAGTTTTGCTTCTCCTATGACTTAAAAATTTGAAAAAGCATCTTAGCCCGAAGTCTGTAAATATTGAATGGCCTGTCCTCTGGGCCAGGCTGTAAGAGACGAAGACTTGAGTGTAATAAGGAGAACAAAGCTGTATGCTTTCTTTTCCTTTCTGACACCTTTTAAAGCTTTATAACTCTGCTAGGTTTGGTGTTGAGCAGTTTGCATTTTTTTTTAATCATAAATTGTTGTGAGCAAAAACTAATTTAAGGTGACTCACATAAAGGGAAATCTATTCTTTCCATGTGCAACACCCTTGAAACTCAGCTACAAAATCATTCTACTTCCTAGTACATTCCCAATGAATACATTCTCAATGAAGGGAAACCAAAGCAGCACAGCCTGCTTATTCATACACATCTGCAGACCTGTGAGCTGTGAAAACAAATGCGGAGGATCAGTTTGGTTGCAAATAGGAGGGACACAATCCTGAGTCTTGAGGATCCTCAGGAGGGCTGTGTCTGCACAATTTTTCAGAGGACAGAAAATAAGATGCTAGCCATTGAAGACACCTGGAGCTCAGGGAATTGCAAACAAAGTTTTTGTGCAACCTGGGTGAAATGTAAATGAGGTGTTTGTGGAGAGTGTCTCTGATGGAGGGAGATCAGGTGCTGTTAAGTGATGAAGATGTGAGCAGGTTTTGGGATCCAGGAGTGTTTTTGAGCAATGAACTGGTATGTGATCACTCAGTAACCTCCCCAGGGCTTATTGGGCTGGGTGATAGACCACAGGTCACAAGGAAAGCCTGTTACTACTGAAGTAAGAGGTCTGTTGAGTTGGTGGAAGGAGTACAAATGGCTGCTTGTATCCAAGAGGTGTACAAGAGAGGGCTTCACAGAGTACTGATGGCTGTACTCAGACACCACAGACCTCTCATTAGAGGATTACCAGGCACCCTGAAGATGTTTATTCAATCTCTCATGGGGAGAATTCATGCAGCCATTGAGCACTATTGGCAAGGCCTTCAGAACCCCAAAGGCATGTTTTGGCTTTGGCAGAGGCATTACATATTTAGTCACTCACAGGTGTGAGATGGGATGGACTGATCCTGGGGGTTGGTGCAGACAGGAGGAGGGTCCCACAAGATATTTCACTTTGCTTATGTGTGCTGATTTTGCTTTGCTTATTAAACTGTCTTTATCTCAACCCAGGGGTTTTCTCACTTTTCTTCTTCTTCTCTTCCCTACCCTGCTGTGGAAGCCTATCCTGGCTGTGCGGTGCTTAGTTGCCAGATGAGATTAAACTGTGACACTGGTCTGCAGTGGCTGGACCGCAGCAGGGCTATCCAGCTGGGGTATGACAGAATTATCCAGGATATCTGAGCAGCGTGAACTCTGGAAGGTCCTTCTGGAGCATGTTTGACCAATATGAAGAAGTTAAAGATGAAAAGAAAGGAGGAAGTGCTCTTCTCCTTCAGCTTCTGAAATCTAAAATCAAAATAATCCATAATACCATGTATCTGTTGTCATTAGATGGACTGTTGATAGCCATTTTAATAACAAAATTAGCTCCTTATTAGAAAATTACTGCAGACTATTTGACACTTCATTTGTGTTCCATTCATTGGCAGACATTATGCGTTTGGGTTTTGTTCCCTAGAATACCATGGGTAAATCAGTGAATTTTCAAAACAACATTTTTCTTCTTTTTTCTTTTTTTTTTTTTTTTTTAATTGTACTTAAGTAAAAAGCTGAAGGATTTATGCCCAGAAACAGAAAAGAAATGGAGGTGCTTCTGGAACATTACTGGTAGGCTTATACAAGCAAGAGGAACATGAAGGCACAGATTTGGCCAACAGCGCACTTTCTTTTCTCCCATTAGCTTCCTGAAAAGGAAAGAACCATATAGGGAAAAAACAAGTGTTTAGACACTCAAACAATCTTTGCTTAGGTGCTACATGAGATTGTGGTGAGGAAAATTCACCACAAATAGAGAAATGAAGCCTTGTCTGGCATAAAAAAACTGAGTAATATGCAAACCTAAGAGTGAAAATAAAGCCCGTACTATCTCTCAGTGTGGAGAAACAGGTGCTGAGAAATGCTTTGGAAGTGATGTGAGCATTTAAATTTTGCATACGACAGTGATAAGCAACTACAGGTCTTGTTGCAGTGTGACAGTGTGCGTGTTGTGGGTCACATTACGTACATATGGCTGAATGGATGCACTCAACACTTCTCTACCTGCTTTGCCCCCCACTGTGATTATAGCTGTTTCAAAGCCTGGAAAGAGGCGGCAGTCACAGATTATGCTGTATGCTAGCAGTCTTCATCTATTATGAGCTCCTTTTTATCTACTGGGGACCATTCTGACTATATGATCACTCTGTTCTTCCAGTTGCATTCCAAGTTGCCTTTCACAGAATACCTGCTTGAATAATGATTTTTCCTGTGATCAAGATTATGAATTTATGACGTAAATGAATACTTGAAGATAATGAACAAAATGTCACAGCATGGAGACATTCTCACAGCACTGAGTACCAGCATAAACTGCAGTAAGATGACAGTTATGGATTGCAGTATCAATCACTATTGATATCTTCTATGAGCTCCTTCAGATGACATCTGGCTTTTCTTAGGCATTCATTTTAGGTCATTTGCCTCCATTCCATGCCTGCTGTTCATTACTGGTGAGACAGAACAGGTACTTGGAATTGGGATGTGCTCAATTCTGAAGACCAAAACTGAGGGTTTTACTGCCTTACAAAACAGGTTCTTAGACAAGAGATTTGAATCTTTGAGGTGTTTATTTGCCTGGCACGTCTCCATGTTTTTGTGTTGGAGTTCCTCCGGTTCTGTATCTTGGGTCCAGTACTTAGGAGCTTAAATATAATCACCAAGTACAGACTCCCTTTTCTACATTTTGGGCCAGTGACTACTGAATTTCCACCTTCCTCTCTATTAAAGGTCATAATCAAGTCCTCTTAGGACTATAAGGAGCAACATCAGATTTATAGATCTGATGTCTGACCAGTTAATGAATTTTAGCAGCTTGAAAGGCTTTATCCCAGAAAAGCTCCAACTCCGCTAGTAAACAAATCAATAAATGTCTCTGACATGTCCATTTTTCTCTCATCCTGAATAAATAAGAATGCTTACATTTTTACTGTGGTGTCTCCATTCATATGACTCTCTTAATGGATGGAAATTGAGCACCTGCTTGAGGCATGAAACATTGCTAATATGTTTCCTTTAGTGAAATTATTGTGATGAATCACCTTTGTCAATGTTTTCTGAATGAGACAAATCCCGAACTAATCTGCTATCTGCAATCCAAATGTAATGGGCTCATGGGTCATAAATCTTCTGCAGGGAAATATGCCTCAATTCTGTATCCATCAATAAACAAAGGTGTTATTCATACTTTTCCACACAGGGGCTCCAATGAAGTATATAATTAGAAGGTGAGTGAGAAATTTGGCAGAATGTAAAAGGCACTGTATACGTTTGGATTTAAATTGATTTCAGGAATGTATCTGTTATTTACGTGTGACAGAAAACATTATGCACTGTAAATGAACCGTGTAAGCTCTTCAAGTCAATATTGTAACTTGCTTAGAGTGTATTCTGCAAGTGATCCGAGTTATGAATATCTGAGTAATGAAAAATATGATACAGTAGTCATAAATGGATCTTAACTGGAAATACAGAGCAACCAACAATTATCTCCTTAGGCCATAGTAAGTTAGTGTCAGAATGAGTGACGAATTTCAGCTACTCAAATGAACTGAAGCTGATCATGCTCCAAATATCCTTGGAACAGCATATAAATTGAAGTTAGCTGCTCTTCAGCCCAAAGTCATAAACATCAGTTGGACACATCAAATTGATGGGGCATTCCAGGTGGCAAAGAGTTGTAGTTATTTTTGTCTGAAAGTTTGTTTGGCTTCACATTTTTCTATATAAATGTGCCTTTATTCCTTCACTGAATCCCAGGAGATTATTTGGCCCATGCCATACTTTGTGATGTGATTCCAAACTCCTTTTGAATACTGGTTATCTTCAAGCTCTAAGGTAGATTATATTTAGCTTTCTTCTACAAACTGTGCCTATAGAAAGTTAATTGAAGTAGTCAAATGTCTATGATAGAACTAGAGCATTGTGTAGTGTCTGTGGTGAAAAGACAAGATCTTAGCAAGGTTGCAGAGATTGTGTAGTGTGCATGGGTATCAGGAAGAGCTGGAGCTGTAAGAGGTTCTAAACAGAGCTTGAGGAAGGGCAATTTGAATTTATAGTCCAAAGCCTGAGTGAACCTCTGCTAGGAGCCATGCACACATAAACCCTGTTGTTGTGGACCTTGAGCTGTGGACTCACATGCTGGCTATGTCGGACCTGCCAAAACATCACCACAAACCTGTCTCTCAACCTCGATTCTGTTTCCTTTCCATAAGCTTAAAAAATAAAATATAAATAATAAACTACAGCACACTCTCATTTCATCACCATGATTAAAAGGTGCTATGCAAAATTCAGGCAGTAATTACAACTTGTTTGGCCCAAATCTCCAGACAACCCTTCCTACAGATACTTATGCACATTTTTTGTAGGGAGAGGCCTTAAGGATAAAAGTCTGAGCACTACTCAATTGATAAGTGGGGATGTGCTGGAACTTGTGGGCCACAAACCTTGATAAAGGGAACAAATACCTTCCATTTGCACATCAGAAACTCCTGATTGCGATAGTTTAGAGGTGGTTTGTATTAGTGAAAAGCCAATTAGAAGCTGTTGTATAGCTAGTGCGCATTCGGAAATAACCAATCAGTGTATCACACGCTTGTAAAAGAAATGCATATAAGTGTATGAAGTTTGTTAATAAATCGACACTTGCTTGCATCAAGCTACGTCCAGTCTCTCAATCGCGGCAATTTATCAGATTCCTCTGAGTTTTCTCTTCTTTAGGCTGGACAGGCGCAACTCCCCCAGCCTTTCCTCATATGAGAAATGCTTCACACCCTTTATCATTCTAGTAGCCAGTTTTGATTCTCGCCATTGACAACGTAGACTGATGTGGCAAGAACAGAGCTGAAAAGACTTTACCTGTCCCCAACATATTTCTGATTTGCCATTAGTAACTTGGACATTGAGCTAGGAAATTTACATCCTGTTTTACTAAATCTGCCACTCCCTTCTTTTCTATTTGACTTCTAGTCTGTTCTTAGGGATAACATCTTACTCTACACAGCATCTCACTCAAGATGGAAGCTTGAGTTTATTTCTATATGGGTAAATGTGGGGTCTACTACTGAGCTCTCCAGCAACCTTGACAGGCAGAGAGAAGCAGGCTATGAATTTTGAGACAATTGCAAGTGGAAATCTAGCAAATGTGCTTACTCAGCCCCTTGCTGGCTCTAACAGGCTAAGTCATGTGCATGAGATCTCTATAGCAGTTACACTGAGACACCTGAGTCAGTGCCTGGTTTGGGGAGTTCTTAACAGCCTGATTGATAGCTGTGGGAAGGAGCTACCTGTGATCTCATCTTTAGCAATCTCTGTTGGGCACTGGGTTGGTTTATCCTTTGTCTTTAACTGGTGGCTGTGGTTGTTCAGCTGTGCTTCAGAATAGGCTCCTGCTGCTTGGTTTGATCTTACAAACCATAATTAAAATACATGTAACTCCACTCTCTCTAGATAATGACTAAGGCACCTGTATTAATGGCAGATAAAAATTCCCGTTTCATGTTTTCTTGCTTAAATACCTTTCATTAATTAAAGTGGAAAGAGCTCATGATAGGCTCCCTACCATTTCATACCAATTTAAGAGCACTAATATGCCCCATAAAGACAAAGTAAATTAATTCCACAGCTCAGACTGCAATTCCATTTTGAGCAGCTTGAACTTGAAATTTATCCTCCTATATACCAGAGAACATTGATTTAATTAGGTAGCAGGTGCTGACAGGTAATAGAGAAGGAATACTGCTACACATTCTTTGCATTCTTCAGGCCCTTTACCTCCTTGCATGCGATCAGGTTTCTTCTGTTGCATTGCAAGAGATATTCTTTCTTTGTATTTGTTAAATGCATTACTATGGTTAACCTGATATATGTGTGTCCACCTTTTTGGAAGAGAGTAGTTTTAGGCTAAACAAATTGTGACCTAATATAGTCTCTAGTGCTGGTAATGATATTTATTGGCCATTCATAATTCTTTGCCAATTCTTACCAATTTGCCCCCCATCACTAAAGAAGTCTTTCTGGCTTTTGAATAGGAGAATATTGAGGCTGGGTTGTTTCCAGTAAGCAAAATATTCATTAGGGATGCCTGCATTGCAGAGTAACCAGATTTTCTTTTCTGAGGGATCACTAATTTTGGACCCAGGTGTACTTGGGTCTGAGTAGCGTTCATTTGGTGAACTTTAATATAAGTTAAGTCTGAAAGTTCTTCCTGTCTGATTTCTTCCCACCCTACAGCTTGGTATCCATTCAAATATAATGGCATTGCACAGTGGGGGGTTTCTTACTTATACACTGTCCAAGGGAAAGGAACAGGACATGTTATATTATGTGTACTTTTCTGCCAGCCAGAGATGGGATTAAACTAAAACGGTCTGCCCAGGCTCAGTCCATCTGTTGCATTGCCAGCCACTTCCATCCTGTCACACAGAGGGCTGAAACGTGTGACCCCCATGCTTTGACTGCTTCCCTCTTCCCTGTCTCTATGCAGATTCTCTGTTTCTGTGCAGGAGAAAAGCTCTGGTTAATAGTGAGTTGCAAATACAGGGAAAGAAACAGGAAAGATTCCAGGTGAGGTGTAAGCAGATGCTTTGTTCTCTCTTTTGCCATTAGCTAGTGCACTGTGACCACAGTGTTATGTCAAAGTACTTCCATGGAAACAACCTCTAAAGAAATATTTTTAGGTCTTACATACAGTAGTATAAAGAAGACTAAAAAAAAAGAAAACCCCAAAAAGCCATTGAAAAATTAAAAGATCTATAATGTAAAATGTAGTCAGAAAGGTTTCTGTATTTACTATCAGCCCTTTCATCTTTTTCTTTAGCTGTAGAGAAATCTCATATGGTTCACTCCCATCTCACTCCCTCCCATTACACTAGCATTCTCTTAGATAGTATCAAGGATGGTTCCAGTTCCATTCTAAGGCAAAAAGCAAACAAAACCGAGATGCTATGAAATATTTTTTATTTTTTCACATAAAGTCAAATTTTGTGCCTGTGAAAGCAAAATTTGACCAACACAGGACAGAGTAAGAGGAAAAGCAGTGGCACAAAATGTATCTTGTGCACCTGGCTGACTCTTACTTGTAAATGTACTGCAGTAGTAAGGCAAAGCAGTGGGAGATACCCTGACCTGTGGAATTACTGTTGTCATTTAAGTTACTTCACTGGTCATGAGCTGGTTATTGCATTACAGAATAAGGATCTGGGAAACAAGGAAAAGGACACCCATGTGAGAACAAAAATAGGAATAGAGTCTCACAGACAAGGAATCACTGCAGAGATGGCGTTTTGCCACCAGCAGATTAGAGCAGCTGTCGGTTTGCCTAAATGATGTCTGAAAACTACACCAACGGATATAGTCTCCATCTCTCTGGTAATCTGCTCCACCCTCATAGGAAAGAAGCTTTCCTAATATCCAGCCTGAACAATCTAAGTCTTTCCACTTTTTCCCTTTCAGTTATGCTGGTTTTGGTACTTGAACTAATTAAAACAAACCCATGTCAATATAGAACAACCTTCTTAGAGGCCACTGCATGGTAGATTCCTCTCTTTCAATCTGAGACATCTGCAGTGTAGAAATATCTACCTGGGCTCTCTTCCAAGTTTGTGCATAGACCAGAACACTTCTAGTATGAGAATCACCTAATTGTGATGAAATTTCTGCAGTTAGAGCACAGAATTGACAGTTTTTCTGCATTGTTTAAGAAGGGAGGTGGAGAATTGGCTCAAATGGAAACCCTTGCCTTGTGAAACAAGAACTCTGTCCTCACCTTAGCATCCGCCTTTAGACCACAGTATTGACCAAGGGACACAGTCTGATTCCAACATGGAATCACATAGTGTCATAACCAGGCTGACCTGCAGTAAAAAACACATACCTGGATGTGCCCAGGCAGTTTACACCACACTAAAAACTGTGGGTCTATGTGTCTAAAATACCTGCAGAAGACATTTAGGGGTTTAGATGATGACTATATCACTAAATTCCACATGCTAAGGAAGTGCATGGCCTTTAGGATGGCTGGCACAGAATTGTCTTTTCTGCGCTAGCAAAATTTAATCTCTTTCAAACAGAGTAGCTGCAGCTGACTTCATTCTGTGGTCCATGATAGCTGACAGACCATGTTCAAGAGAGGGCTCACTCACATGCATCAAAGGACTGAGCCACACAAACAACAATCCTGGGCACAGCTTAGCTTTGCTGCATGGTCACAACAGCATCTGCAGAGATATTGATTACACATATAGGAGAAAAGCAGCTTCTGAAACTGCTACTGAAAAATCTGATTCTGAGCAAGAAAAGGCTCTTTCTTGTTTGTGTTCCTGGAGGCTTATTATAAAGATAAGTGATACACTCACAAAAGCAAGATTCAGAGGCTTGGAGTCATATGGCAACAGAGCAGGTTCTCAGATAGCTACATTCTGGAATATTTGCGGATTGACTGTGAATGTAGCAATACTGTAAAGGCCTTTGTCACCCTATTGGACACAACTGTGGAATGTGCTTTTTCTGCAAAGCAAAATGCAGTTTTTGAAGAAACAAAAGCAAAAATGGATAACTTGCAACTGTTGCTCTGTCAATAGGTTATGAAGGACAAGTCAATTATTAACGGCTGTTTTAAGTGTGTGATGGATGGGTATGAGCTCTGTGTTTCAGCAAAGTGACAGATGGTGTTAGGAATGATCACAGTCATAGACAACTGGTTGAGCTGTTGAGTTTTAATAATTGATATGCCTTCTATTGAAACATCTGTTAACTCTTTGTTAACCCTTTCCAAGTGGCATACCATACTCTCAGCAGGTCAAGTGTTGTTTAGCTGAGACCATCTTCTTGTCACAAGACACAAATTCAGTGAAGGCAGCAGGTATAAATTCTGAGTACCTATGAAAAAAGCAAGGAATATGGTGTGGTACTTCTATCACAAAAATAAGAGCAGCTGCCATGTGCTCAGTTGTTCTGGAAATAAGATAACTAATTGTGAATCCTGGGCTCCAAGAAATGGAACATCTTTTGAAGAAAGATGTGTGCATGCAGGACTTATGCATGTCACAGTACAATAAACTGAAAAAACCAGTATGTCTTAGTACCCAGCAGGCTTCTAAGAGCTCTGTGGCATGCAAGGACATTCTAAGTTTTAAATGAACAAACTATTAATCCAGGTAGAATGCCAGTCTGGTGGGGAAGGAGACCCTGTATCCACCACAGCCTTCCCTTCTGCCCCTCCTGATTATAAGTACATACTTGAAAAAACATAGATGTTACAGATCCTCTGAGAAAAACTGCAAGCAAAATCACTGAATTCCTTCCTCTGGCCCAGTCTCTAAGATTGAGGTTTAAAGAAAATTTCATTCTGACATATGAACTCCAGGGAAAATTTCAACCCACTCAAGGTCATTGAGAGCATGATTTCCATAAAGCACCATTGAAGAGCAGCTGCTGCGTTTATTCTGTGTTTATTATTAGAGAACAATAATAAGCAGGATGCAGCAGGGTGGGGCTCAAAGAGTGCACATGTGTGTTGGGATGTCTATACTTGAGCTCAGCTAAGTCAGGCCCTAAATCAGAAGCAAACATTGCTGTCCACTACCAATCTAAACACCCCCTGCTGATGTACCAGCAGCAGGGGAAAAGTGCTATCGTTTTCCTAGTTTACTGCCCTGACAACCACCTACAGAAAGTTGTTTCCACTCCACAGCCACTGTGATTTTTGCTCAGGTCTTCATAGCATTCCCTGGGGAAATTCATCTCCACCCCTCTACGAACACATATGCACTCCTTTTGCGTGAAAGAATCTCTTCTTCGCTTATTGAAGTGAAAAGCTTGCCTCTTTTCATAAGGAAAGGACTAGCGTATGGATTAACACCAGGGGATGACAGCAGAGAGAGCTGCTGGATTCTCATTTCCCCGTGCATTTCAGCAAATAGCTCTTGTTTTCTCACTAGTCCCCTCAGGCCTTTGAATGGAGAGAGACTTGCAGTTACTCACAGCTGATTACACATCTGACTGATAGCCAAGAGCAAAATGCATTGGAAGAATTTCCATCTCACTCTGACACGAAATCCATTTCTCCTGATGGACACACGACTTGCCAGTCCAGGAGCAACTGTGGGAAGTCAATCGCTTTTCTGTCCTGTGGAGTCACCTGTGAGTTCCAATTGCACAGTCTTTAGTTATTGTAGAGGCCTCTGGAAAGGACCTTAACCTTTTCTTAGAGTGTCTTAAAGTGTGCCTTATAGAAAGCACGAGCATTTTGTAGACAGAAGTGATTTTAGAAGATACAATATGATCTTTAAATTCTCTTTCTGCAGTGCTGCACCAGTGAGGAAGCCGAAGAGGTCTGCTTCTGTGTTAGAACTGATGAAGAAAGCAGGAGGTAGCATGGAAATCATGCATGAATGCTACTTGCCAAATAGGCTGTGTAGACACAGTTATATCAGAAATAGCATTTTTTTTTTCAATCAGCCTTAGTGAGAATAAGGTGTTGGAATTAGTGACAACATTCTTGTTTCAAAATCATCCAGTATCATCTAACAAGACTTTTGTTTCTTAATATGAAGTTTTACTTAACACATTTGGAGAATGAGCTTGCACACAAATAGCAAAAAGCTATTTTCTTCATGTTCAGTCTCCTTTCTGCCCCCTACTAAAATGGAGGTAAATGAAATTTTTCTTATTCTTCATTGTTCCTCTGTGTGATAAGGAACAACAATGAAGATGCTGTTCCTCAGTGTGACAATGATGCAAATTCAGCAATATGTTTCTGTCTGCATTGCAACACAACTTCTGACAGTGGGGGTCTTCTATGGAGCAATGTAGCAAGAGTTCTTCTACCACATTTTAAGGTAGACAAGCTGAATTTGCACTGTCTTTGTCAAACAAAGAAATGAATCAAATACTCTTAAAGAAAAGGAAAAGAAATGGAGTGAGAACAAAATCAGCAGGATTTCTCTTACACAATTTATAGCACATAAGAAATGAGGTTTTTAGAAAAGGGACTCTAAGTGTGTTTGATGATGGATTCAGTTTTCTTTGACTCTTCTTTCATCATGTCCTTCAAAGGGAAATGTCTTTGAAGTATGTCTTTGCTGTAGCAAGATACATGAGTTGGCTTCAGCCAATGAGCTTCTTGAAGGGAGTTTGTTGACGTGCAGTTGGAAACCATGGGGCTTCAAGTATAATGAGTGTTAGGAAATAAGCCCTTTTTCTGTATTATTTCTTACTGATATGAGTAGACTGACCCATTATCTTAGAGTTCCTCATTCTTCAGCAATCCAAAGGGGATGTTTCCACACAGGAAGGTCAGCGGATATTCAAGAAGGAAGGGAATTTGCATATCAGAGTGTAATTGTAGTTTGAGGTGGCTACTGTTGACAAAACAGAGTAAAATTGTAATTGCGGCACCCATGATAAACACAGTGGATTTGATAAAAATAGATTGTGGGTAGAGGCTGACACAATGGAGGCATAGGAATGCCTTTATTTTAAAGGAGACCCTCAATTTCAGCTTCTTGGGAGGCTGCAAACTAGATTCTGTTTATAACAAACCACTTGCAGGAATGGATATCTATGTCAGGTAAGTACTTATGTATGTACACACACTGTTTGATGACATAGTGCTAGACAATATTCCTTTGTAGTTAGTAAGCAAATTATTATCAAAATAATTTTTTCTACCTCACTTCCCACCTCGGGATCTGTCTCCAGGTTTGAGAGTGGGTTGATCTCTGCGAAGAGAACCCTTAAATGTTTAAATCAAATAATGAGCCTGAATTATTAACTGTAGCACACTTCTGATTCATGGCATCACTGGTAAACTGGACAGCTTGATTTTGTGACTGCTTTCAGAGATACATCATCTCTGCTGGGAGAAGCTGCAAGATCAAAGAATGGTTCCAGCTGTCATGTAGCTTACTGAATCCCTGGAAGTTATCTCACTGTAAAACCAGGGTAAACTAGATTGCAGTCAGGTCTCAAGTGTTTCTGCTGGCTCAGAGTGTCTGGGAGGAATTAGGAGAATGTTACTTGAAGCTTCTTCAGGAAGGAATGTGTAAAGACAAAGCAAATTCTCAGCATTAGAGGAGTTAAACATCAGTTCCATTTACCAGATCACAATCTGGTTACAGGACAGTAATTAAAAACTCTGTGGCTTGAAGCTGGAGGTGATGGAAGTTAAGAAGGGAGGGCTGGAAGTGATGGAGGTAAGGAAGAGATGTTATAGTCCCTATTTGTAAGGACACCTGATTATATCTAACTATGTTAATAGCCTAAATTAAGGTACATATATAAGATATAAGACCTGTTCTGTAAGAACACATCTTACAATTATGACAAGATCTTTTCTACTCTACTTAAATGTGGAAAAGTGTCCAGAACCAGTCTTCTGTATCTCTTCTTAGATACTTTTTAATGCAATGAAAAAAACCCTAGTATCCACCAACATGTGCACATGTCCCAAACCAGCTCACTCTGCTATACATCTGAACTGAGAAATTCAAATAATTACAAGTGCCTGTGGATTTGTGTTTTTGTTTCTATTCATTGAATGAAAGCATTAACCTGGGAAGAGCCCCAGGTTGAAAATCCACAATTTTACCAAAAGTGTATATCCTCTTGCATGGGAAAAAAAAAAGATCCTTGAAGCAGCAGAAAGAATGTAGGTCCAAGCAGAGACCATTACAGATCTGATCAACAGATCCACCTTTATTTTTCTCTTTCTTCAGGTAAGGTAAGTCATGCAAGCATCTTATTTCTGAAGTCAATGGTCAAGGAACTTTTTCTTACTTCTTGTTTTCCAGACCTAAGACTAATGAATAATCCATCAAACATATAACCTGTGGGAATGAGTTATTGTTACTGTCAGCTCGATAGATGTAGGCAGAAGTGGTCTTTCAGAATATAATACAACTGTCTAGGGCATTAACATAGAAATTGGTGAAAGCCAAGGGCTCTGGTAGAGAAAACAAATTAATTTCCTATACATCAACTCTTGTTTAGAAAAATGTAATAGACATTGTTCAAAATTTGTCAGAGATCTTACAAGATCTGATCTTATAGAATAAATCAGTTATAAAAAATCAATGTGAAGAAGTAATTATTAAAACTTTACTTACCACAAAGTAATTCATTACATCTTTATCTCCCTGCTTTGCTTGTATTTATAGCTAATGATCAAGGACAGAATAGCTGATAGTATTCCACTATCTTTTTTCTGTTTTGTTTTGTTTTTTTTTTAGAATATTTCCACCAGGAAAGATATTTTCTTTTAAAAGATGATTTGGTGACATTGGATTAAATATCAACTACTTTCTTCCCTTTACTCTTTAATTTATCGTGCATTTTGTTATGGCATCTGTGAGAAAATGGAAAGACAAATGTTTTAACTCCTACATGTCCATCTGTTCAGTGAGAAAAATATTAATGGTTTCCTCTCTCTTTTAGTCTGTAACCTTTTTCTTGTAATCTCCTCTTGAGCTAATTCTTTTTATTCAACTATATTCCTCTGAAAAGACAGGGTTAGAGAAAACCCTGCAAAACACTTGTCAAGGTTAACCAATCGAACTTCTGCTTGTATAGTGAACACACAGTATCTCCTTTCTAAAGCATGGACAAACACATAATCATGTAAGACAGCCTTACAGATGAGAAGGAAAAACTTTTAAGACAAACAGAGGAAGTTGAAGAAAGGATAGATATTATCATATCGCAAAATCAAACAAATTAATAGAATGACCAAAGTTTTTTCACACTAACTGGGCTGGAGCATTGCAGCCCTCAAAAACTGGATTTGCCTTTGAGAAAATTGCATTAAAAGCCAGGTGTTTTTCAGGATGCTATGTACAAATAAGACAATAATGTCTGCTTGCATATAGCTAATGGATCAGAAGGGCTAGGCTTAATTTCTGGTTGTAATCAGTTTGCCATTATATGGTGGCCATGTTCACTCAGAACTTTCACAATTACAGATTCATGAATAATGTGGTTTATTGAAGCAACAGAAATACAGATTTGGAATTGCTGTTGATAAATTCACTTACTGTATTAGTGCTAAAATCTAAAGCTAGCCAACAATTAATTGATCTCATCTCGAATAAACAAACTGGTAATTCATTAAGCTTAGCTCCAACTAGGTATCATCCTATGTAGTTGTAGGTATGAATCTTACCAAAGGGGCATCCCTGCTTTGGGGATGAAATCAGAGCAAGCTCATTGACTTGTCTAGCAAGTAAGGTTGTATTCTCATCCTCTGCTGTGGAGGAGTTCAAATGCCCAATTTATACTTTGAGAGAAGTGGAGATCAGACTGTAGTCAAGTTATCGGTTGCTGCTCTCACAGATGGTGTGGGGAGCAGCTGCTTTCTTACTTTGGTGTATTCTTGATATGTAAATGAGAGACTTGGTCAGGCACCAGTCAGGCGCTGTATGGGTCCTGTGCAAGGGCGGAACAGAACCAGGAAACATTAGCGTCAGTAGATGGCATTGAACAATTGAAGATGCCTCCCAGATTCAAGTCACTACTGCCCACTTATTTTTTCCACTAGACAGACAGAGAGATTATACGGAGAATGTATGTGGGTAATAGTATCTCTCTTCTCAAAATCAGTTACCTCTCCAACAATTCCTGAATGCGTGGAAGCTGGCAAGTGATACTATCTCACATCAGCAATCTTACAGGATGGTGGAAGTATAAGCTTTTCTAATAAATTAATAGGCTCTGGTCTATCTGGGTCCTTTGCCCAGCTGTAATTAGGATCTATATAGGACCATACACCACTCCCTTGTCCAGAAGAACTCTAAAGTGTTTTGTCAGGGATTTTCCACATCCTGCCATACAGCAGATCAACACCTAGTATATTGGTATTAGCAGCACCAACCAACAACATGAGTTAGTTATTTCTTACCAGGGAATCATAAGGAAACTTTTACAATGGATCATTCATTTATAATTCCATTTATTCCTGTATCTTTCACTTCACAGTGTCTGGGCTTTTTATTTAGATTGTTTGCTGTTTTATTAGTAATTACTGACATCTGCTCCCTTGTGTCAATAAGGAAAATTACAAAACTTTTCTTGGGTCATATCAAGATGGAAATGGCAGGCTCATAATATTTATCAAAGAGTCCTTGTACAGCTAACACCTATATATAGCACCTATATTTCTATAAGTGCTATATTCAGTATTGTAGAGATCACTCCTCCCAGGGTCTTGATCTTACAGCATGGGACTGATTTCTTTAAAGCAAAGTATATAGATTATTTGGAAATCAAATCACAGGTGAAAAAATGCATTTGTAGTTAAGGGCTGTAGCCTCATCTGATAAACAACTTCAAAGGATAAGAGATATAAGCAGGCAGGCTATAAAGGAAAAGGATAAATGCTGCATTAGGAAATAATGCTGAGAGGTGAAGTATAAGGGAGAGCAGGGAACAGCTAAAAGTCAGGGAACAGATAAAAGTCAGGCTGAATTAGACTGCTGGGCACATATAAAACCAATAATGCTCTTTGGCAACCTGAATAAGAGGATAAGGAAAGCAGAGATGATGATCATAGGAATTGAGAAGAATCATCTAGACACATCTTAGAAACTAGATGGGTAATGTCAGGGCACATGGTGGACATGGGGACCTGGAAGTGCACTACTGTCATTGTATAAGTGATTTAGTTATGGAAGCGCAAGTATCAGCTCATCTTCACTGACCATCTTGACACCCTGAGCATCCAGAAATGTCTATTGCCAATCTATTGGTAGGAAGCCCTTGAATCATTGCTTACCTAGAAAGCTGACAGTTCTCTGAGTAAATTGAATCATTTAAAATACATATATAGATACTTTGTATGTACTGTTAAATATACTTTTCTGTATTCTTTAATATTAATATTTTTTATAAAAATAACATAATTTTACATGTACAGGATTACCATTACCACAGGCAGAGGCAACTTTAAGGAGCTTGCCACATATGAATAGTGTATTTAATTTTTATTTAAGTCCCACTTTGCCACATATAGGATGGCCATGTAGAAATCCTTGGAACAAAGGAGCAGGAAGGAGGACACCAGGATGTAAGAAGCATTATAGATATTAAGGCTGTTGCTGAAGGAGCCAAAGACAGTAGATACCAAGAATTTATTCTGGATCTTGCTTTGGTAGAGCAACCTATGGACTGAGATAAGCATACAAATGAAGTCTTGTCATGCAGCACAACCCTCCCTAAAGCATCAAGGAAAACATTCAGTGCAAAACAGCTTCCTGGTTGGATAGAGAGGCTCAGGCACAGGACATGGCTTCTCTCTTCATCACCTCATTTAACTAACAGCTCAAGGAGGGAAATTAACTCAGTCCTCAAGTAACTGAATCTTGGGGCTCTGTGTGACTGAATGAATAAAATATATTGTTCTCATTTTTATGAGGTGATAGTAAAAGCCCTTTCTCCATGTCACCATCAGGTAAGCTCACTGAAGCAGCAGCGGCAGGCTAGGTGAACAACAGCTGGGAACACAGGATTCATGCAAGAAAGAGTCATGTGGTTTTCTTGTGCACACAGTGACATGAAGTCAGCAGTCCAGCAGAGTCACTTTTTTTCGTGATTTCACCCTGAATTTGGTGAAAACTTCAAAAACATCTGAAGAGCTACAGGTTTGTGTTTGCAGGGGATAATAATGAAACTGTGCTTGCAAGAGGGGTTTTTATAGTGACATGAAAAAGACTGTCTCTCCTCTGTGTGGCATGGCAGGAGAGTAACCTTTCTGGTACAGGAGGGCGTTTGTTCAAGATCCACTTATAGCCACCCACAGGGAGGTTTACATGTTTCTCAACTGAAAAAGATATCAAGAAAGAAATTATTTCTGCAGAGTGGTCACATAATTAGACAGCCTGCTTGTATCTACACTGACTGACTTGTGGTTTCTGTAGAACAAATTTTCTGTACAAATGTTAACATGACAAGGCAGGCTGAAGAAATGCCATTACAAAGTACATTAGCATTGCTTACCTCTGTTTTCCCATACACAAAACACTGTAATCCCAAGACTTGTGGTATGCTTAGAACCAAAAAAGTTGAAAAAAACCAGACACATTTTCAATGTTTGTCTACATCCACCAAAAAAACCCCCATACTTTTTTCTTTCTTTTTTTCTTTTTCAGTCAAACCTGAGATTCTTATGCAAGCCTCTGAGCTCAGCAGGAAAAATAACCCACTGGAAAAGGCAGTAAGAGCTGACGATACTAAGAATAAACTGTAAAGCTTCACAACACTACAAGGAAAATTCTACTTCCTTTACACTCTCTCCTTGGAAGAGCAGTGTTCATGAGAGTGTGTGTGTGCATGCAGATGCACACAGATTTGCATAAGGAAATGTATTCAGGTGCTTGAACAACTGTAAAATTAGTCTTAAAAATATGTAGGCTGCAGTTTGAAAGCTGAGGAATGCCTTTATGTTCGTCTAGCTGGAGTTGAACTCTTTTTGCACACAGTGTCTTCTTGTCATTGCCCTTATCTTATGATGACACTTCTGACAATTAACAAGCATAAAAAGTGATTTGGAATGATTTTTAGTGGCATGCTAAGCATAATATACTTGTGGAATAAAAAAATTTGGAATTATTTCAGAAGGCAAAGTTTAGTCCCCAGCTGTGGTAAAAAAATTGCAAAGGACTGGAAAAGAAGCTTCATCTGTCATCTCATTAAATCACACCATCCCAGGGTGTGTTTGGTGTCATATAAAGACCATTTTATTAGTAGTATGGTTGCCAGGACAAACCTTTTTTGGGAAAGGTACACTGTTGCTATTTTGTGGGTAAGGAACTGAAGAAGGCAGAGGTTAATTACCTCCAGACACAGAATGTGCTGCCACTTCAGTGGTGGCAAGGATAGAGGCATAAAATTGTCAAGAGAAAGAGATACATACACTGAAGCAGACTGCAAGAAGACATTTGTGAAAGTCAAAGGTTTACCTGGACTGTGAAGGTCTGAGGTTTTTTCAGCCTGTGTGTGGGGAAGAGCAGATGCTGTAGGCTCTGTGGGCTAAAGGCATGGGTAAGTTGTGGGATGGGGGCAGTGGTGGAAAACCAGTCTAATTTGGTCACCAACTTGACTCAGGACAGTCCATGCAAACATAGTGTCCTGAGAAACGCTCTTTAGAGGAGCACTGCGTATCAGCTGAGCTGCTCCGAAAAGTCAGCTGTGGACTGAAGATACCAAGGACTTAGGAAAAGGGCTCTCTCAGTCCAAGACTTCAGGAGAGGAGAGGGGAGGATGGCAGGAGTCTTTGAACTTACAGCATTTTTTCAAATCCTCCCACCCCATTCCCCCACCTCCAATTACAGTGCAGTTCAACATGCATTTGAATTTTGTAGCATGTTTCAAGCACAAAACACAACTAAAATTTTGGCTTTTTCCATGAGCTTTTCCTAAATAAAGAATAGGGAGTGCAAGGAGATTCTTCCTCCCACCAAAATATTTTTTTTTATTTGCTTAAAAAAAAAAGAGATAGAAAGGAGAAAAGTGTATTTTTTTTCTTTTTTTCCACCAACAGTTTAAATACCCTGAATTAATTTTAATTTTCCTCACAAACTTTTTTATTCTAACTTTGCATTGCCCTTCCACATTGACAAGGTATAAATGGTCTAATATTGAAATGTCCAAAGAACACAAGGCTTGATAGTCCATCTCCAGCTACTAACAGTGTAAGATTAATTATCTTCAAACTCATAGATGAAATGAGTTCAATAACATTTACTGTACCATTCAGGCATTTACTCTTTCTTCATCATTCCCTTATTGCTATCTGAATTACAATTGCTGCTTAGCTAATAAATGAAGAAGCTGCTCCTATTAATGAATTAACTTTTCAGGTACTTATTAAAGTGACAAATTAATGGGTTGGAAGATAATAAATCTGCCTGTAATATTAAAGACAAGAAAGATTGAGTTCCAGCTGTTCCTTTAATCTACATTTTTCTTTAGAGTGGGCAAGCACTGCAGATCAGTCAAGAGAGCGCAAAGAGATGTTGAGAACATTTTTGAATGACATTGACAAGACACAGCACAAGAGGTGACAAAAAGAGGTTCATGCTAAATGTTGAGAAAGTGTATTTTTGCAAAAACAAGGGGATGTGGTGCTGGGACTAGTGTAAATTCAACCGGTGACCCTCTAGATTATATGGAAAAACACTGTCACTAAAATCCAACCCTACTTCTGCAGTCAAATGACCTCAAGAAGCCCTTGGGGATAAACTCAATACTAAGACCATTTAGCTGAACTATGATTTTCTTCCAGGTCATCATTATTTATTGCATGTATTACTGCTACATGCAGTGTGAGAGCACTGTTGGCCCCAGATGATTGCTATGACGAAGTGCTTTGGTTGATAATTTATTTTTGAAAAAACCCACAAACTCAATATAATCCATGCAGAGAAGAGAAATGTTAGTATTTCCTATATTGCAGAGGAGAGAAGAGCTATACAGGGTGCCAAAAATACTTGCACTAACAGAACCAAGGTTCGCCTGGAAACTTTAAATGATTCATCTAAGACCATGTTAAAAATCACAGATGATCATGTCTTCTTCATTCTTTTAATTACAGTTTTTCCCTGATTCACTTGGTTTACCAGTTACTACTGCTGTCAGTGGCATCTTTCTCTTGAATAGCAGTGCAAAATCTGCCTCTTGATACCTGATGCTAGTAGATCACACTGAGTGATGCAGCAGCAGGCCATGAGAGAAGCCTAGGCTCTTTCACTCCTTCTCCATGTCCCACCTTGATAACATTTGAAGTAGCAGTCAAAAGCAGAAAGCAGACATATTGGGGAAGGCCACTGATCCTTCAGGCAACACATGAATTGCAATGGCACATTAAATCGATAGCTTGCACGAAAATAGGAGAACAATGAGATGGTTGGTGTAGATAATTATTTGAAAAATTGATTGTTGCTTTAATGTTTAGATAAGCAAGAGTCAGTTGTAAGTATCAGAAAGTGATATAAAGTGGTTGCAAGATATTATAGGCACTCTAGAAAAATTTGAAGCTGAATTGTATCTTTTAGAGCATAATCAATACACAATATTAAATAGTCAGCACAGTATAGAGATTTACATTTCAATGCCATTACCATTCTGTACACTGAATCAATGGGTTCTTGTATAAATAATGGGATAGTTCATTGCTAAAGCATGCCATCCCTAATGCTTATTACTCTATCAGAGGCTTAATAACGTGCGAGGGTTAGTTACACATCCCATGTACTGTAAAATTCTCAGAGATTTTTGTGAGATATCAGCAGGAATACAGTATTAGCAGAGTGGCAATTTCCAATGATCTGCCAGTGAGAAACAGTGAAATCCTGCCTACACACCTTTCTCAGGAGAGTAGCATCCACACAGAGATGGTACTTACCTGTGTCAGAATAAGACATTTTGAGCTTGGATTCATACGTTGGAAACTGAGTGAAAGCATAAATACCTCAGGATGTCAGAAAGTTACAATCACCGAACAATTCTATGATCGTTACTACTATTTAACTTTCATTTCCTCCCCGTTGTTCTAATATTGGGTGGAAATGAAAGATATAAGGATCCCCTGCATCATAAATTTGTCTTTATTCCCTGGAAGC
Source organism: Psilopsiagon aymara (assembly GCA_024733675.1). Classification (NCBI taxonomy): domain Eukaryota; kingdom Metazoa; phylum Chordata; class Aves; order Psittaciformes; family Psittacidae; genus Psilopsiagon; species Psilopsiagon aymara. The sequence continues at coordinate 47,610 of JANRGW010029235.1, forward strand.
AAAAATGTCAGACATAAAAGAATAAATGATAGCTACATGCTGGACTTTGAAAATATGTTTATTTTGAAATACTTCTGTTTGCCTATCTTCTTTCCTTCTTTCTCTGCTCTCTATTTTCTAGGCTGCTTGCATTAGAAGGCTATCTTTAATTTGTGAGGGTTCATCTGCTTCAGATACTTATGTGTATAACTGAAGTCATAATACTGTATTTTTGACATGATAATTACTTCCACTGCAACCAACTGCAATTTTGCAAATTGACTTCAAGTAGGGGAATTAGCAGCAGGAGCAGATGAGCCTTTAAGAAACAGTGATTCTGCCCTTGAAAACAGGGAAGGAGGATGAACTGTAGAGCAGAATAATGATCTGCAAGCAGAACTACTGAAAAAAATATTCTCCCCTTTCTTTGCTGTGCTGGTGCACATCCAGGCTACCTTCCTAGAAGCCAGAGGGAGTCCTGCCTCTTGCCTGGTAGGTTTTATTAGGATATAGTCCTCGTATTCTATGTTCACATTCCATCACATACTTCTACTAACAACTGTGAATGAATGGAGAAAACTCTTCTCTCTGTCACACTTGACAATCTGAATTCTGCATTGGCTGCCACCTGTCCTCAAGTCACAGAAAAGTTCCAGCAGCCAGACATTAGCAATTATGCAAGATGTCTAAGAGGGGCACTTCAGCATTTTATTGGAGTATGTCTCAGCAGTAAGACTGGTGGGAAAACAAGGCTTGCTGTGGCATTAGGCTGTGGTATTAAAAAAGCAAACCTGAGGGATTTTAATAACCTGGGAAATGCAATATATACTTACAGATGTGTACCACATTTTTAGGGTGTGGAATTCCTATCAGGAAATACAATTAATAAATAAAAGCGGGGAAAATATTTACTTGGCATTCCTAAATCTGGACTGTTCAGAAAGCAATCCTCTTCAGCTTCTACTACAGGGAAAGTGGAATAATTGGTAGCAAAGCCAACAGTGACTGTATTTTTTATCTTAACATAAAGGCAAGATGATAACCTGGCTCCATCTTAAAAATAGTTTAAAAGCTGTTCTTTTAAAGTATTAAATGCTTAGTTTCAGAGTACTATACTCAAATTACAGTAGGAAAAGTAAACATTTGAAGTGTTTCAGGTTACTTAGCAGTGGGCAAATGAACAACAGCTAGATATAGGAGCCTGTGCATCACCAAAACAAGAATTGATGAAGTTCTGCTTCAGAGGGCATTTTCATGACATCACTAGTGAAACAGTTTTATTGTCAACTGCTTGCACTGCCCATTTTGTCTTCAGGTTCCTTCAAAAATTAAAAATTGGCAGGAACTTCTTAGAAGCCAACTCAAGAAAGACATTAAATCAAACTTGGTAAGAGTCTGGTTTACTGCAGACATGGGCTGTTAGTGTGAAGCAGTGCTCTGTCAACAACTAAACCCAGAGGTACCTGACCCAGGGAGCTGCACACAGCCTGGATGCAGTCATGCATCTTGCATTTCCTGTTCTCATGGCTTAATCCCAGCTCTCACTTAAGTACCACACAGCCTCTCACTCATTTTCCCTCCCAGTAGGGATGGAGAGGAGAATCGGAAGAAGATAGAACCCACGGACTGAGATAACCAGGACACCTCTCTTGGATACTCCCAATGGGTTCAAGCCACACTCATACTATGAGTGTGAGGGCATGTGAAATATAAGACCTTCTGTGTCGTTGGAGTTATCACATGAAAAACCTTTTGGTTCAAAGGGGGTCATGAGTAACAGGAAAATGATAAACAAAACACAGAGACACACAGGTGTTGGGGAAGTTAGGAGACAATGGCAAAGACCCAATCAGTTAGTGACTCTCAGGTCATGGACCATTAGCAAAGTACATGGACTTTGCAACTGATAAGGGGGGAAACAAGATGCCCTTGAGGATTCTTTTATAGAATCATAGAATAGTTTGTGTTCGAAGGGACCTTAAAGATCATCTGGTTCCAACACCTCTGCCATGGGACACCTTCCATTAGACCAGGTTGCTCAAGGTCCCATCTAATGTGGCCTTGAACGCTGCCAGGGACGGAGCATCCACAAAATCTCTGGTCAGCCTGCTGTATTGGTGGTGAAAGTAGCTTATGCATGAGACACAGAACTTGTACCTTGAATACTGAAGATTAAAGCTTTCATTATGTGCCTTCTGTATGAGAAAGGGCTCCAAAATTCAGGAAAATTCACATCAGTGATTTAAATGCAGATCTGAGCATATGTTTGGCTCTGAATATGAATGAAACACACTGAAATAAGTAAAAATTGTCATTTCAATTTTAATATGGAATTAATTATTCTAACTCAGCAAAATACTTAAGTATGTCTACTTAAGACAAAGGGCTTTGACTGGTATTTGACTGGTTCTTTTGTCCTTCATGAAGTAAGTGATGCTGTTGAAATTAGTTCTATGCTATGATCTTCTGACACTATTTGATACAATTCATTAAAGTCTTTCAGTTTTAGCATAGGTAAGAGGTAATATCTGGTCATGTGTTCTATGGAGGTCATGTCGATGTGTCCTATCTGGATAGGCATCACTGAATGGGAGATCTATACATGTAGATGAAGTGGAGCTTTGTCAGTGGCGGATTGCCGTCTTGTTGGATCTGAGGTAAGAATACACATTCGAGTTTTCCATCTTACAGGTACAGAGGAAGACTATCTATTTCTTTCTGCAGAATGAGTCCAGGCAATAGCTTAGGCACATGCTTGACTTAGAGGTAAAGTCCAGTAAGATGAAGCCTTTGAGACTTTTCCAGCAGAAACTTTCTGTAAGAAGTACATGATTATTCCTCAACATAAAAAGGACAGGGAACTGTTGAAACAAGTCCAAAGGAGGATGATCATGGGACTGGAGCACCTCCTGTATGAAGATAGGCTGAGAAAGTTGGGGCTGTTCAGCCTGGAGAAGA